>JAPMOR010115321.1:31922-129043 GCA_026543865.1 Argiope aurantia | reverse complement strand
AAAAAAATATTATTTCTTTAAATGTTTGAAAACCAAGCCTTTAAATTTTGAGCCGTTTGAAGGATTATCTAGAAACCTCCTATTGAAAAAATTACTATCTGACTTCCAAGAAGGTGAGGACATTTAAAGTTGGAATTCGGTTTAAATACTTGAAGGGAACTGGAACGTTCTCGGCAGTGACAACATTTAAGCTGTAAATAAAAGGGAACTTTTTCTCAAGTAAATTTTATATCCGATAGAACATATAGGATGAATATTTTATTTTAATAATAAAACAGTAGAAAAATATTTGTTTCTTAAAGTATTTCATATTATGAATGGCGAATCGAATATGTGTTGTAATACGTTGGTTTTCAAACTCGTAGCCACAAATCGGTACGCTCGGAAAAAACAATTCTCAGTTAAATCATTCCACAATTAGCATAATATCTGAGGATATGTTTAATAATGACGGTGAACTTATTTCAATTTAAACAAGCTAAAAATAAAAAACTGTTGTGTAATTTGAAAATCTAAAAAAAAAAATGCATAGTATTTTCCTAATAAATAATCTTTATATATTAATACTATTGCGTAGAGAAAAAAAAATAATAAAAAATAGGTTTAGCAGATGCATACTGTTTGTAAATATTGTTGTATAAGGTTTCATGCGATTGCAATGAATGGTTTAGTTTAGTTTAGTTATATTAAATATCGATTTTAAAGAGCAACACTAAGGCTATTTTGGGATGAACCTCGTGATTTCGAACCGCTGTCAGATGACGAGGGCGACACCTGTGTAATGAATGGGATAATGTTCTATGTGTATTAAAATTTGAAGAAAGCATGCTTCGAAGAAAAGGCAAAACTTTTTTTTTTTCTTTCGTAGGAGCTCCTATTAGATTCATTGTTAAAAAATAATTTATAAACTTCCGATTTGTTTCAAAACTGTACATATATATTTCTGTAAGCAGTGAAAGATTCCCTAATTTATTATACTAAAATTAAAAAATAAATGTTTTGAAGTTACCGATGTTCCCTTAAAGGTACGTCGCATAAAGTAATTGTACAATCTTGGAATGAGTGTGAGAAGAAAATATACATAAATTTCATACATGTTTTCATGTACATAAATTTTCACAGATGGAGACTCTTGATACCTTCTTCTTACTTCTTAAACCAACTCCAGTGCTTATCCTGCAACCTGTCATAAAACAGCAAGAATTAGAAACTGTTAAAGCCCCATTACAGAAGCACTAAATGAAATAAACTGTCTAACAAAAATTCTAATTAAAGAACACATTACTTTGTAAATCAGTTATTTGAAACACATGTTCACCATTTCAATGCAAAAAAATGAAAGGGCAAATCAGAAACAGGAAATCTGGAAACAAGAATCAGCCAGGAACTCTATCACATACAATTATTCAGATGTACTAAAAGACAAATAATTACATGTTTTTTAAATTTCATTTCCCGGCTAATTACATATGTAAAACAGATATACTTCAAGAAAGGAAAATTTGAAAGCATAATCGAAATTTAGTTCGATTTAAAGTTTGATCGATCTTAGTTTGATCTTTTTTTAAAAAAAAGTATAGTCAAAACTTTAATCGGAAACGTAGCATAGTTATAGATTTGAATCCTCTATCTTATATTGTTTTTAAACATTTATTCTCAGTAATAGCAATGCAAAAATTATACATACACAAAAAAAAAGTATTTGATACTGTGCATGTATAAACCAAATAATTAAAGTAATGAAAAGTGTTACTGTAATATACATTTAAAAGTAATTTTAGTTAAAAATGTTAAAACTAAAAAAAAAAAAAAAAACAGACAGAAATTAGATTGATATTACTAAAACTTTATAATTTTTTAAAATGTATTTTTTGTAATAATATGAAGTTAGAAAAGAAAAGCGTTACTTCCATTAATTCTCAATTAAAAATTTAATAACATATTTAAAAAACTTTTTTTAATGAGCAACTTTAATGCAAGATAAACTACATGCCAAAATTTGGTAGCCAATGAACTCCCTATAAAAAATTTCGGGGGATTATTATTTTTTTAATTATGCATGTCACAGTTCAGAAATATTAATAGGCCTATAAACAGTATCTTGTCAGAGGGTTTTACCAGAAGCACTGACAATCGCTTCGTACTCATACTATAACCAATTATACATCTTGTCAAAATTTCCAGTCGGGTTTTAGATACGGCTGTCGTCTGGGCTTCCTTTATTCTCAAATAAACGGTGTTCTGGTCTCGCTTCGGAACCGGGGGTTTCAGGATCAAGATCCGATTCCACTAAGAATCGTCGTGTAAGCGGGTCTGGTGCACGTCAAATCCGTTGGGGACCAAACGTCCTCTCACTGGTTTGGCGTGGAAGTTTGGTGAGGCGATGCCATCTCTGTCATCTGATCGCGATTCAAAATGACGAGGTCCGTCCCAAAATAGCCCTAGAATTGCTTTGAAACGGGACGTTAATATAACTAAAATCAAACGCTCAAAATAACGTCTCAAAATAACGTTTAAAATAAGAGATTTTCTGACCTTAAATTCCTGTTTCTTATTTGTCCTTTCATGTGGTTATTAATGTCGCATTATTAATTCAATTATCGAATTGACGTAGAAGAGCACGAGTACTCATTTTCCGATGACGAAAAAAACAACCTTGTGAATTACGATTGAGTATGTACACTACTGTCATCATGCGGTCATGAGCTGGTAGTTGAAAAAATAGTCTTGCCTTGATACACGCGATAGACATTTTGAACATCTTTCTTTGTAAATATGAAATGCATTCTTTCTCGCATAATTCAGCAAAAGTACAAATAAGCAAGCTGAAAATAATTGGTTATTTATAGATTACGCACTCCAAGTGAAGACATGCATATTTTTACTTTCTCTTACAGGAAGTATAGGAAAAGTATCATGATAGTCAAAAATTCGAACTCCAGATGTTGGCGTTCGAAAAACACAATCTTGGCATTATGGATGTCTGTCCATCTGTCTCTGACAAAAATTAAGTCAAAACCACTTTAAGTAGACGGATGAAATTCCGTAAACGATCTGTACACAAAATTTCTATCACATTTTGAGCAAATTCCTTTCTATCTGTTCGAATCTGTGCCAACACGATAGCTGCAAAACAAAGAGAACGAGATGGATAAAATTCGGTAAACAGATTTAACATTATAGACAATATAGTCTATAGTGTAGACAACTGCTAAATTTTGAGCCAAATCCAACCAGGGGTTGACCGTCTATTGATCTTCATTTTCAGAAACATATAAACTCGATAAATCAGAAACTCAACGACTTATACATATCAATTTTGATATTTGATTTTGTGACTCCAATTGTCAAATCTTTGTATTAATCAGGTGAGAAAAACGCGTCTAAAGTACAAATTGTATTTTCAGATACTATCAACCGAATGACTGGGATTTAATAGCCGGAACACTCGCCAAGGACACGATAGATTCGGTAAACATGCTGAATGAAGGCCACAGGTTATTTCGCAACATGCAAGGCATTCTTTATTAGAGAGCATGCAAGAAGCTTTGGGGAGAGCACTTCCACTCTTTTCTACGTACAGATTAGGTCATTAATACATGTACGAATACTCGCCAGTCATTTCATACTTTTTACTTTCTCGTATAGGAAGCCTAGCAATCGTGAAAAAAATTTGAACTTGAGATCTTGTTGAATCTCCACATTTTAGATTTCACCGAGTTCAAAAACACATTTTTGAAATTCAGGGTCTGCGTCAAAGGTAACTAAACTCAAAGATGTTGTGAGGAAGACCGGTGAAATTTGGTTTACAATCTTTGCATCCAATCCGTTCTGAGAAAGTCTGTCCGTCAGGCAGTTCGACTATAATGTTAACACAATAATAACTGCTAAACGAAGAGAGACAAAATTCGTCACACATGTTTAACATCTACAGTGTAGACACCTTTCCAATTTTGTGCCAAAATGAGTGAGACCATTTGTCTGTCTGTACTTTCAGAAACATATAAACGCTATAACTCAAAACGCAATGTTAAATATATTAAATTTAATGTGAAATTTTGTGACTACAAATGCAGTTTGGCGTCCAATTTTCGTTTGAATCTGAGACACAAACTCGATTTTCTGATACTATTAACCACATGCCAGAGATGGGTCTCCAAAAAACTCGCCAAGGATTCACGCAAAACATTAATATACGCCAATGCCACGCAAGGAGTTCATTGAACTAACAACTTTATTAGAGAGTTACAAAAAAGTTTTGAGAAGATCACTACCCCTAGTTTATAATCCTCTTTCTTTCCTTCTCTTTTTTATGTTTAGAACTAACTCCAGAAATGTACATTTTAACTAGTCATTAGAGTGTCATCATTTTAACCCGACATTCTTCCTTAAAAGGAACTAAATTTAGGCTTCCTTAAAGAATAAATAATTAAATACGAGATTGTTAAGGAGAAGAAAATTTATCAATTCTAAAATTTCAGTTTAGAGAGGATGACATGCCAATTGCCAATCCCAGCACAAAATTGGGCCGCTGTGGCAAGGTCTCGGCTTCGGAACCGCAGGGTTCAGGGTTCAGGAGAACCGACTCCACCGAAGAAACATCGTGTAAGTGGGTCTGATGTACGTTAAATCCGTCGGAGCCAAACAACCTCCCACTGGTATGGTGTGGAAGCTTGGAGGGGGGGGGGGATCCCAGCACAGGTGTCCTTCTCACCATCTGACCACGGTTCAAAATTACAGGTCCGTTAAAAAATAGCCCTAGTGTAGCTTTAAAAACGGGAAAGTGCAAAAAGGAGTGCCCATTTTGAAACAATAATGACACTGCTAATTAAATAGAAAATTTTATTAACTGATAATTTAGTTTTAAAGTATTATATTAAGTATATATAGGATAAATAGTGCCCAGATTATAATTTCCCCAACCGTCTTCACAAAGAAAGACTTTCTTCAAGAAGAAAAATACTCAAGGATTCTTTAACGACTCTGTTTTTCCCGACAAAATTGAATTTTTCTAAAACTAATGCAGATATCGCTTTGAAATGAATACTGTGTATTCTCTTCTGTTTCAACACATGCTTAAACAGAATTGTAAACATTTCGGTAAATTTTTTTAATAGACCTTTCTTTTTTTTTTAAAAAAAACAAATTGTTGTTGTTTCTAATGGCTCTTGTCTAGACAAGTCCACAGACTTTAAGAAGTCAATTGTGGTTTAAGCCAAGGGTACGTCTCTTGTTTTTTCAGTAGCGCCATCTAGGGCCAAGAGAACGGCTTAGCTACACACACGTCACAACCCTTTTTACGCAGTGGACTTCATTCATACATTTCATTCACCCATCCACAGATAGTAATTTAGACCCGAATCAGAGAACGATCACCCCTGATCCAATACCCCCAATGGTATTACTCTCGATATGGAGAACTTTGTCACCACGACAGATTGAACGTGCGTCAGCCACCACACACTCGGGGAATCTTCGGCCGGCGGGGAACTCGCAACCCAAGGGACGCGAATTCAGCGCCCTACCAACCAGGCTATCCCCGCAAAAAAAAAAAAAAAGTGTTTTATTTAAGCTGTTTTAACATCCATGACTCAATGCGTAAGTTTTTTTTAATCCCCATAATTTTCCCAGATTTACAGCCTTTTATTTAAATCGAAAAAGCGATGTTACTACTGACCTCCTCTTATCCCGCAGTAAATAGAGTGGTTTGTTTTGGTTGGCCAACCCAAAGCTTAAGCCTATAAAACAGTTATGTATTTTCTTTTTCATCAGTTTGATATTCAGTTCAGCTAAACTATTCGTTCTTGTAGAACCTTCCTAATGGGTGCTACAAGTGGTGCTTTATTTACTTTTGACGAGTATTTTCTTGGTATTGTATCTATTGGTGAAATGAAACATTTTTGTCACAATGAACGAAAGTTTGAACATAAACTGAACTTCAGAAGATGCACGCCAATGTCATGAGATGAATGGGTGGATTTTTGTTCTAAAAGTTCTGTTAATGTTTTAAGTAACTGTTAAACCCCGAAATCATCTAACCTGCCAAATTAAAAAAAAAAAAAAAGATTAAGATTAAGATTTAAAAAAAAAGTTTGAAAGATCGATTTTGATATAACGAAGATAAGACCTGGTCACCCGTGTCTCTATTACCGTTGTAAATGTTTATTTATTTATTATTATTACTTTATTATTTGCAAATGTTACATTGAAAATTTGCCAATCCATCTGCCACTGCTGTCAACAGAATGAGCTATGAAGAATATCACTAAGTACTGTCCAAATATACACTATTGCGAAATAAAATTTCGCACACATTATTGCCTGGTCATCTCTTCAAATATTCTCTGTCTCATGCAAGTGGCGTTTAAGATTTTATATTTATAGCTTGTTTTCGTGCTTCCTATGTGCCTAATATAGACCTACGTCTGCTGTCTAAGTATAATTTGTGTGAATTTTAAATTACCACACTTGCAAGCAGTTATTTTAATAATAATTTTTTTTAGGGAAATAGAGATAACATATTCGTATTTTTAAAGATAGATTCTTAAGACAGTTAACTTTATTATGGAAGCCGCTTAAATTTATATGAAATAATGAAAGACTAACTTTTGTATTATAAAACACATTTCTTAAACCTATTTGATAAACAATGCTTTAAATTTCTAAAGATCCAAGCAAAAAAACAGTAAAGTTAAGAAGATGAATTTTGAATAGAAGTCCAATAAATAAAAATTAAATTAATACAATATTAAAAATCCAGTTTCTAATAATTTTTCAGAATTCAATTCTGCATTTAAATTTTCAATATTAAATCATTCTTAATAGTAAATCGAATATTTCAAACCATGTAAAAATAACATACAGTAGAATCTTGCTTAAAGAACATAATTTATTCCCAAATCTCACTCCTAACGCGAAAAAATATTTTCCCCCAAAGGATCAATGCAAAATACGATGATGCGCTTCAATATATTATAAGTATAATATACCGGCGTCCTGGCATAGGGGTAGCGCGTCTTTCCCGTAATCTGGGCGTCCTGGGTTCGAGTCCCAGATCACGGGAATCTGGATTCTTTATCTGTTTTATCTGTGAATGTGCCCCCCTGTAAAAAGGGGTTGTGCAAGCGAATGTGATGTGTGAGTAGCTAAGACGTACTCTTGGCCCTAGTTGGCGCTACTAAAACAAGAGACGCTCCCTTGGCTAAAAATCGCTGACAAAGTCAGCGAGCTTGTCTATGGCAAGTGCCATTATAAACAACAACAATAAATATAATATGATATTTTTAACACATACTTTTTCACAAGAAAGACATTAGTTTTTGCCTGCGTTTCAAAATGTGGCAAAAATGAGGAGCAGGATTCTCATTAAATAAATCTGTAGTGTGCTACTACCTTGTTGAAGTAATGTTTCTCAAGATTCGATGCAACGGTTTCACATTCTTACAGCATCTTCTTTATTTCACTTAAATGGTGATGCTAGACAGTTATATCCTGACGAAATTTCCCCTTCAACTTCATGCTGTGACATAGAATGCAGTTCCTACTTATATCTGAATTTGTGTTAGAATGTTATTGAAATACCTCCCCCTCATATTACAATGTGGAACTATAAAGCTTTCCAAACTTTGCAGTTCCGCTTTAAATTCGGAGGGAGGGGGAAATCAACAAATAAGGATTAGAAACAGATTGATAGCCGAGATATAGGTAAGATTCTAAATGCGATATCACGATGTCTCCACGTCACTCGTTTTTGTTAAATAAGATTTGACAGTACTCCATAAAACATTTGTTTAAAAAAAAACTTTATGAAATTAATGGAGTCAACCAGCAACTGGAACTATGTCAAAGAGAAATAACCACAGAATCTACAAAACATGAAAATGTTTTTTTTATTTAAAGTCCATATAAAGACAACTGCATATTGATTTCCAATGACAATAATGTATAGCATGTTAAAAAGAGATTAATTTCATTCGAATATACAAACTTCTATTCAAACATTGGAAAAAGCTACAAGACTACAAATGCCAATAAAGTTAATTGCAGTATCAACAAAGTAATGCATTTGAGGCACTAAAATTGATATGACTTAAAAGAATTCACCTGCAACACATATGGAGATAGCCAGTCTTAATTTTCAAGCAAAAACAATTAAGTCATATCAATTTTAGTACAATAAAAGCAATAAAATTGACATGACTTAAAAGAATTCACTTTCAGTATATATATGGAACAGTCAGTCTTAATTTTAAGATAAAAACAAAAAATTAATGACTGATTCTGTACAACAAATGAAGTAAAATAAATTATACACCAGCAATAAAATTCTAGTTAATATGGACTTACCAGGTAAATCAAAAATTCACTTTTTACTCAAGGTACAATAAAGTATTTTATATTAATGCTACAATGACCAGTTACATTTGAGACCATGATTATTTTTAAGGCACCCAGTGCACAAAATGAAACATTTCTTAAAATAGAAAAGTTCTTTCCAATAAAAAAAATAAATAAAAAATACAAAAAAAAAATTGACATATACAAGCGACATTTAATACAAATATGCTCTTACAAAAAATTTACAATATTAATCAAGATAAAAAAATACAGTTTATATCAAAAACTGGATTCACTTCTCTTTGGAAAACAGCAAATACATAAATAGATTCAAAATAATAGAATTAAATGGTGTTAATATAAAAAGGGCTATGCGCTTACAGTTTCCTTTTTTTTTTTTTTCCTTTTTTTCTTCTTACTCACAAAATATGAGCTTGAGATTTTATTTCTGTCCAGTGAATTAAAAAAAAAATCATTTTAAATAAAGTGCATTTTTAAGCAATACTTTTACTATCTAAATTTTTCTATAAAAAAAACCAATGTAAAAATTTATTTGAATCCCTCATACTTCATTTTAAGACCAGTATTTTTCAGAATTAAAAAAAAATAGAGAGAGAAAAGATGGGAGGAAATCAAAGTTCATGTATAAATAATTTTTTAACAATAGATGCTTAACTACTTTCAAAGAATACATGACTTTATTTTCAGCATTCATCATAAAGCATTTTTTGAAAGAAAAAAAACTATTAGAGCAAAAGTAGCTTTATGGTTAAATGTTTATTGTTCTATTCAAAACATGGAGTAAAAAAAGGGGGGGGGGGGGGGGGGGGGGAGATTATTATATTTTACAAACTTGATTCCTTTGAAACTTACACAAAAATATCTTCTTTTTTTAATACAAATAGCAATTTACTTTTCAAACAAAAAAAAAAAAAGAAAAGAGAAAAATAAATCTTACTTAAGCAAAACTTACAACATTTGTGCACAATAGATGCCTTTGGTTTCGATCAAAAATCATTCATTCTAGAAACTAACTCTAAAATATATACTTGAAATTCAATGAGCATCAGTTTTGTTTGCCTGCATACAACACTTCTCACAAAACATTTCAATGATTAATTACAAAGAAAAAAATCTTCAAAGTTAATGATCTAAATACCATATTATTTATTATGATCCAAGTCTTCAAATAAAATGTTATTTATAAATGAGACTTTTGCTATATACAAATGGATCAGATAGACAACTTGGGAATGCCTTAATTAAAAAGAAAAGAAAAGAAGAAAAATGTACAAGCGTTTCAATGTATGCAATGGCAGAACACGATGTGAGCAAGTTTTCCTGGGTTGTTGAATAACTCCAACATAAACACACAAACACACAGACTGTAGTCATGACAACTGGACAACACATAAGCAAACAATAGTAAATGGAGTACAATGCACAACAAATACTTTTTATCCTTTTAGAAAAGACCCTTCTTTTTCTCTTTTTTCTTCTCTTTGCCATCCAATTGCCTAGAAAAAGAGTAAAGGCCATTTTTAGGGTGCAAACAAAAAAGCAACTATTTCTTTTTCCCTAATAAGCAGCATGCTGTTATGCTAAAAGAATAATATATTATATATATAAAGCTTAGCATAAAAAATAACTCTATGCAAATACAGACACTAAATAAAGCAACAAGCATTAGTAGCTTTGCAAGAGTGTATATTATATATGATTGTAAATAATCTCATAAAATTAAAAATATTCATAAATTAGGCAATTGATACCCTTAATGAAACATATGAAATTAAAATTTAACAAAAAAATAATATCCCTTTATTCTATTTAATATGTAGATAAATAGTACAATTAGTTTCAAATTTCAAACCATAAATATTTTCTGATCATAGCTTTAAATTAATAACAATTTATTAATTTAATTCATCTCTAACATGTAATAAAAGACAATACAATTTCAAAAACATATCAAAGAATTTTCTGTTAGCATAATCAAGTTAATTTTATTCCTTGTTTTAACATTACTTTTCCACATGGAACATTTTAACACATGATTTGAAGGACTAATTTTAAGCAATATTCTTTAGTCTGAATTATACAAAACAATATTTTGGATTGAATATCATTAATCTGCAGTAAATTATTTAAGTATTTTATTTAAAAATATGAAAATTTCTAATACTGAAACTGCCTTTAATATATATTTTGCTTATATATAAACTTCAAATGACTTTATAGTGTAATGCCATAACTTTATAATTATAATAAAAATTTTGCCAAGTTAAAAAAAAATCTTCCAAAAACAGACATTTAACATAATTGTTTGCATAATTTATGAATATTTTTCAGTGATCTAAGAGAATTTCTTTTTTAATGATTGTTAATCATTTTCTTTTGATTACTATTAATAATTCAGAAAAATATTTATTTATTTATTTATTTATTAACTTTTTAATTTAACACAACAAAAATCACATTACACACTCCATCAAAATTAGTAGAAGCTAGATTAATCAAGCTGCATATTGTAAGAGTAATTTAAATAAAATAAAAATGAATTATTATAAACAAGAACACAATTTTATTTTCATATGAAAAATGTATTTTTATTACCAGATTAAACATAAAAAATAGTGGCATTTAAAACAATTAAGCACAATATATATAATGCATTAACAAGTGATGATGTCATTCTCAATCTCTGCCGAAATATTTCCGTAATTTATTTCAGTCTCCATGATTTGTTAAAAATTATCACATCAGCATTCACCAGTGTACTCACTAAAATTTGATGCCATAAAAGTGATGTTAAGAATAAACTAAAATTTATGATTTTATTAATAGCAATTTAAAAGTGTTTCAAGATTTTGCATCTCATTATATACAAGAAAAATAAAAACTATAATGTTTATTTTCTTATTAAATATATCAATATTCAGTATTTTTTTACATTTATTTTCAATATTTCTTAACATTTTACATTTAATGCATTTTATTTTCACATATTATATTCAGAATGATATCTTTGTGGCTTTTTAACATAAATCTGAACCAACAAAATAATAAGCTGGAACAAATACTCCTACCAAACTTATAAGGGTTACGGAAAGCATATGCAAACATGCGAAAAAGTGATAATTGCAAAAAATGTTCTATACATTCATTATCTATTTATTACTTAACATGAATTCATGAAAAGAAAGACTGAATATTTTATCTTTCATTGAGTTCAATTTTGCTTTAGATAATTCATAATTAAATGAATCTGAGGATTAAAAAAATACAACAATCTTTCATTTTTATACTTTTTAAGCAATTAGTTTGGAGTCAAAGAATAAGTAAATAAACATTCTCTGCATGCTACAGAACTGCCAACAAAAGCTTTTGGCAAAACAAAATGTAATACCTGAAACTTAAGATGAAGATATATATTTAGATGGAAATGTTTTCAAACATAGTTTTAAACATGAATCATTATATAAAATTTTACAGCACACAATAAAAAATATAATTATGTATTAATTAATGATTTACTAATACAGATGTTTACAAAAGGAAGAATTGTCACATTTTTGGCACAGTCCAATTGTCAAATACATATCTGATGACAATGTATAAAATACCATTAACAATAATAAAGAACAATAAAAATACTCATATGTTTCATAAAGAATTGTTTAAAATTTTAGGATAAATAAATGAATTGAGAAAATTAACAAATAGAAAGTGCTAAAACTCAAATGTTTTGCAGAAGAGATTGATTGCAAAAATATGTTTTGGCAAATTTGATGAATATTTGCTTATTCTTTTAATGCAGTATGAAATTTTTCTTAAAAACTATCAGTCTTTGGAAATTTAAAACATATAAATAAGATTATTATAGCTCCTTCAAGGTATATATCACAATTAAATTTTATAGTAATTTCATATAATCCAATTTACAAGCTCTTTTGTTAAAAAAAATTCAATAAAATGGCAATTTTTTTTAAGTACCAGTAACATATTGAAATAATCTGGCAAATTTATGATTGAAGACTTAGAATTCTACAGAACATATTTTCAAGCCCATAATTAACTATGCATTGAATTCTTTATTTTCTCAAATGCACTATACATGCTCAGAGGTAAACATTAAAAAAATATTATTAAACACAAATTACTAGATTTATTACATTTTATTGGCACTAAAAACTATTATAAGTTACAGACGACAATTCAGTACATTCAATGTAGTGCCTTAATCGGTACCAATATGCTTAAAACAAGGGAAATACATGATATGTATAAATAGTACTATATCATGATGTAAAATATATTCTTAACTAAAATCTCATAGTAACTTGAACTTGAAAATCAACAGCTAAAAACAATTTTCTTTATAAAAAAAAAGAGTTTCATACAAAGAAAATTGAAATCAATCAAATATAATTACAGCTGTACACATGAAGTTCTGGATTCAAGGAACAATTCAAAGAAAAAGTAAATTAAAATTTGGTCAGAGAAATAAATATTTAAAGAAAAGACAAAAGTATATTACATAATGAGAGAGAAAAAACAGGGGGTAGGAACAGTTTCTCTTGAATATGGTTTAATGCATGATTCTAATAATATATATAATTATAGCATTGTTTTTATATTAAATTCTAAATAGTGTATCTATTCTTCCCTATATTTGTACAATAAACTACTCCCACTTAATATTTTTTTCAAAAAAGTACTTTTCAAACTGAGAGTAAAAAGTTCAACTGTGTGCTGCTCAAAATGGTAATATTTCAATTTCAACACACATCCATCTATATGTACAATAAATATAAAATCAAAACAAAAATGGAAATGGAAAAAAAAAATTACACCAACAGTGATCTAATATTTAATATATTCAACATAAATTTCAGACAATAAATAGATAAATCAAACACAAGCAAAGTGCAAAATTCACATGACAGCTTAAAATTTTTGTGCGTACTACCATTACACAAAAAATACAAAACAATAGCAAATTAAATTGAAAAAATAAATCATATTGGTGCAAATGAGTTGTGTATTCTAAAAATGAAAATACAACTGAAAAAGTTTTAGAAATTTATTCAAAATTATTTCATTTAAATGATTATAACTACTGGTTCTTATTCGCAATAATGTACAGATTGATCATGATAACTTTTCTCTTTGCTTTTAAAATTTCCATAATATAAAAAGAAAATTTTATAGAAATATTTACGAAAATTTTCAAATAAAAATTACTTTTAAATCCAAATTTGATATAAATGTATTAAAATAATAATATTGAAAATAAATCTGCATTAATAAAAAATAATTTTTAATTTCATTTCATTCAAGATAAATTAGATATTACATATAATAATTAAGGTCTACATACAACTCAAATTTTTGTTAATGAGGTTACACTAAAACATTAAAAATTTTTAATTTCTCACATTTCTTTACAATTATTAATGAAATCATAGTTGTTTTCAAATTTTATTACCTTTGAAAAAGTGTTAAGTTTTGAATTTTGAATAGCATAAAAATTTTATAGAAACCTTTCAACTTGTAAAAACGATTTTAAAATAAACAGTAAAAACAAAACTGATCAATAAAATGTTTAGAAATAATTACTTAAATTCTACTTTAAGATTTTCAGAACATGTAATAAGATTAAATTTTTATTTTTTAATATATAATAATTAAAAGACAACATTTAACTGCTGTATATTTTTATGAGTAATGTTCAGACAAGATATTTAAAAACAACATTTATATAATTTATTATAAATATAATTTAAATTATGTATTAACTGCACAGAAAAATGTGAGAATTCATTATCTAGATACAAAAAGAAAATAAAGATTTTGATAAATAATAAAAAGAAATTGTGAATTGTTTTCCTTAACAATTAAGTTTTTAAATCAGGAAATTTTTATAAAACCTTGCACAAATGAAATTGCACAACTCACAGCACATAACAAAACATAACATGAAAAAGCATTTTACTTAAAAAGAAAGGCAGTCAAATTTTTGCTTTTCAGCCGTGGAGTATTCCTCGCTGATCCGGATACTGTCCTGCAGATGGCAAAATATATAAAAACAAAAAATGGAAAATGAAAATAAATTTTTTTTAAATTAATATGCAAATTTTTATGCCTACAATGAAACTCAATAATTCATCTCCTCCCCTTCCCAATTTAAAAATAATTTTTTGCTGAAGTTTTTATTTATTGTTTTGTACAGGGTAATTCAAAATGAATATAACAATTGCAAATGGCTATAACTATTTAACAAAAAAGTATTTATCAATAAGATTAATACATAATATAGACGGAACTTCACAATTTCCCAAGCCCAAAACAATTAAAGAACTCTAGCTAAGCATTTCTAAAGTGCTTGTGTCAGACATACTTCAGAATATATGACAAGAAATGGACTGCCGCCTAGATATTGTCTGTGTGACCAAGAAAAGTCCCATAGAGCATCTATGACGTATCTATACAAAATTTTGAAGTTCCGCCAACATTATGTGATAATCTTGTCAATAAATTCTTTTTTATTAAATAGTTATAGTCGTTTGTAATCGCTATATTCATCTGGAATTACCCTGTATTGGAACCAAATTTTAAATGCTAGAAGTGTTCTTTAAAATTAAAACCAAACTGATATATAATACAAATGTCTATCAGAAAATCTTTAAGAAAACAGGTGCAGCATAGAAGATTTCTATATATTATCTGTATAAAGTGAGCATTCTGCATGGAAGCTTTTTTATTTACTTTTTTTAAATTTTAAAAGCAAAGTATTCTTTACAAAAATTACTAGGAATCTTTTAAGTATTAAACTGTGTGGAATGGGCACATGCGGGAAGTGAATATTTAAAAGAAAACGTGCAGCATAATAATTTCTAACAAAGCAATTGAATTTTCAGATCATAGTCTTAGAAGCAAGTGTGGATGAAAAACTGTAAGCTCATTTTGTGATCATACACTTAAGATAAAACAATAACAAAATGCATTTGAAACAGGAAAGTACATGTCACTAATATGAAATCACAATGCTGATACATATATGACAAGCATGCATTCAATCCAATTATTGAGGTGAGGTGGGGGAGGGGGAGCAAACAAGGACAATTATATGAATAATACAACTTGTTCAGGGTCAAATAATAAATACACGATAAAATTTACAAAAACCAAATAATTGAAGTGTTTGTTAAAATACAATAAATAAAAATGTATTTTATAACAAAGTTTTCCAAATTACACAGCAAATATATTTGTATGATTGTCTAATATTTCTAGCACCATACAAAATACAAAAAAAGAAGAAAATAAAGAAAGAAAGAAAAGAAAAAAAGAAAGAAATTAGGACCATCAAATTAAAAAATACAATTTTCCAATTAAATATATAAGATTAAGGAAAATGTATTTAGCTTCTTCAATGTGAAATTAGAAAAATTAGAAAGAGATGTTGACAAAAAAAAAAATTTAAATAAAGCTTTTAAAAGAGAACACACAATTGGACATAGCAAGTACCACAAACTTGAAAGAATTATTTATTCTGTATCTAACTGTTAAAGAAAGAAAATTCAACACTACAACTGATAATATGTAATTTTTTAAATGTCTAAATAAATAATTTAATCAAATAAATAGATATACAGTAAAATTAAAATAAAATAATTTAAGTAATTCAAAGTTGGAATACAGAAATTCAAAAATGTAAGAAAGGAAAAAAAAAACCATAAATTGATAAGAAAAATTTGAAAGCTATAACAGTTATCTAAAAAGAACCGATTATGAAAATAAGTTTATAGAAAAAAAGATACAGACAAAAAAAAATAATAATGTTTGTTCTCCAAGATAATAATTTAATAGAAATATAATTATTTCAGATAAAATTTATTTTGAAGATGTACATGAAATAAAGAGAGAGAAAATTCAAGTATAATGTCTTAAATAGTAAATTTTTGAAATTAACAAACTAACAGAAGGAAAACTGGCTTTCCAAACAATTTCAAAAAGGAATTAGAAAAGTTAAATTTACTCGTATTTTATGTATATAAAAATTTATTTCATTAATAAAAATCGAAAGTGTGATGTATTATTACATTCTTTTTTTTCCCCCCTTCTATGCATCACTATGATGTGAATTTCAAACACAAATGCTTCATTACCTAACTAAGAAAATGTATGGATAATTTTCTTTATTCATTCAAACAGCTTGAATTCCATTCACATAATTTCTACAATATTTATTGCAATGAATAATTCAATAAAAATGTCTTCATCAATTTTATTTCAATAAAAATGAAAAATTTTACATAGTAACCCGAAACAATTTTTAAGCCTGCAGTAATTAGTTTCATAACATCACCAATTTTTACTTCTACTGCTATTGCTTATATTAAAATCTTAAGAAAAGATTTTTTTTAAACTTTTATTTCTTAAAATTCTTATCTTTTGCAAAAATCAGCACTCACAGATGCAATCGAGCAAGATAGAAACTAATGCACTATTTATATTTCTTCTAAATCAAAACAAAATATATCATTATCTAACAAACCAATTGATTCCAACTCCCACCTCCTCTTCCCAAATGGGGAACAAATGCATATTTCCTAATCTCATACCTCATTAACTTATATATCATTGCTCTTGAATTTTACTAATAAATTCACCAACTATTTAATAAATAAAATTTTATTAAAAAAATTTTTAAAAGAAAATTTAATTTATGTAAAGAATCTAATAATCAATTTATTAACAGCAGTTTTCAATTTTTCTCTCCACATATTAGAGAAAATTTTATTTATTCTTTCAGAAGTCTTAGCTAAAAAGGAAGGTGCTGCCTTAATTAAAAAGTGGTAATCAAGAAATCTAGAACTAAAAGCCAAAAATTTTGAAGCACTGATTGGAATACTAATAAGAAAACTGAAGCATAGCACAGATTTAAGAAGTACCTGTGTGCTGGTGTAAAAAGAATGAATTAGAGAGAAGTAGGAGGTTCACCAAACATTTTCAAGAATTTCTTTGAAGAGAAAGGAGAACAGCAAGCAGAGAAGATTTTCTGGCCCAAACTCTGCCTGCATCACAAGCAGAACACATTTTTTAACAATTCAAGGATATACTGATCGACACCCAGAATTAATAAATAAAAAACAAACATATAACAAGAAGTTTCAAAATTATAAAAACATTTTTGTATGTTAATTACTTATTGGATGGAGAAAAAATCATTGTAATATATGCCCACATTTTTCCATTTTTTACAAATATTATTTCAAATAATAAAATTATACATTTGACATCAAATTTTGAACTACACAAATTAACCCCTCAATTGTAATTCTGGAACTCCTTTTATGAATTGAATTATGCTATTCCTAAATTTATAAAGAAAAATTAAGTCATTCATAAATATTACAATTTGATACAAAATAATGAAAAATCTCCCCACATCAAAAATACAGCTAAATTAATAACACATTCCTAAAACTGAAAGGATAATTAAATTTGATATACAAAGAAATCAGAAAAGTAAAAAGTTTAATATTATCCAAGTTAACAGACATTTCTATCTCCCACCAGAATACTTTTTTATAGCAGACATGCAATAAAAGCGATATTTTGTCAGATGGCATTCATTTTATCATTAACCTTTTCCATGAGAAAAATCATTTTCACCATTCTCTTGCAAAACTTGTGATATGTTCTTCAACAATCACTCCATCATATTCGATGCATTTTCATTTTATAGTCAATTTGGTTACACTCTGAATAGATTCAATTTTAACACTGAACATAAAACCATAACAAAAGAAGTTAAGTTTTCATCAATATTTCAATTTTTACCATACATTTAAAGTTTTAGCTTTTTTTAAAAATTTATTCCATGGGTATAAAGAGTTTATTTCCTAAAAGTATAGGATTAGAAATATCACACAGATTTTATTCATTTAACATCAAACATAAAAAAAAACTATAAACTTCTATCATATCTGATCAAATTAAACTTCTTTAAGCATCAAAAAACAATTTTATGATATAATTTTTTTAAAAAATTAGGAAATAAGTTGAATGTATCATCAGTTTTAGGAATTAGTTTAAAACACAAAATCTTTAATATTACATTAACATGAAGTACAGTAACGTTCTTCTAAAAAATTCTGCAGCAGTTTGATATTATCAAATGCAACACACACACACATAAAAAAAAAGCAAAAATTCAGAGAAAAATCTAAACTTTTAAAACTAAGATTAAAATTGTTTCATGATGAAGATGTATTGTAAGCATTCATTTTTTAATTTGCAGTAATACTTAGATGGATCTGTAGTAATAATTGATGGTGACTTATCCTATTCATGTGAAGCTTTAACCATAAAGTTCATATCAGAAAATCTTTAAAATATATCTCTCTTCGTGATCCAAGATTTTCATTTCATTTAGATTAGCGAAAAAAATAATAAGCCTTTTTATAGTGAATTAGAAATGCAGCCACAATTCATTATGCAAAGAAAATACATCATTGCTATGAAATTTTTCGGATCAGTACAATTTCATTAACAGATCTTCTGTAAATCAAGTCAATTAAATGTAAAATATTTCTTTAAATGCTACTATTTGTTAAAGTGTATACAAAGTGTTAGGGTACATTTAAAATCTCATATGACTATATTTGAGAATAATTTAATTATTTTAAGATTATTTGTCATATTTAGATCTCTAATATATAATTCGAATTACATATACAATTTATTACAAAAAATGTATAGTAAATTATTATTTAATTTTTGCAAAAAAAGTATAAAAAATATATAAATATTAAAAGAATTAAAAATTTTGTAGAATGTCATGCAATTCAGTGATTTATATAATATAAAAACAAATATTATCAAAATTTTTTAGATTTTTTTTTAAAAAAATAGCCTAGCATTATATAAGCATGAAACATAATCTCCATTCCCCAATTTAACAGCAATAATTTAAAAATACATTTGTTATTTATCTAGAGATCCATATAACTCTTCATTTTATTATCGTAAATATCAACATTTTTCAATTTTCTAACAATTAAAAATACCCAACTTAAATAACCGAAATACTTTTCCTTCATTTATTTTTTAAATAATTGAAATAGCAACAAAAATATTTGCTTAAATATTATATGGAATTAAATCATCCCAAACAATTACATATTTTGGTTCATCAGACTAATGGCAAATTTTGTAAAATATCAATTCCACAAATAAACCATAAAATTGTACTGCCAAATGCTATACTTTTCAATATGCCTGTACATATTTATATGCAAATATAATGAAAACTAATTATTCTTTCAAATATTAATCATTATATTTACAGAATTGGCAAAATTTGAAGTTTTATTAAATAGGAAGTAATTAAACTACTTGACATTATACCAAACCAACAATAAAGTATAATTTCTAGAATGATTTAAAGATTACTTTTCATATTTTGAATTAAACAAGATTTTAAAAAATGTTCCTTTATTTAATAATGAATTGCAAGTACCTCCCACTTTCTGTGGCTGGAAAAAAAATGATCCATGTTTTAATCTTAGAGATAATTAATTAGTATTATATACTAATTATACCAAATTTCCTGAGGCAATAAGGCAAAAAAAATTTTAAGCCCTAATATTATGATTTATTCTTAAAATTACAATTAAAATATTTTTAATTCCCCCCTTTATGAGTTTTAGAAGTAAGAGTAAGCAACTTAGAGGTTACAAGTCTATATTCTTGCTTGTGCAAAGCCTAAACATAACAACATTACAACATTTAAAGAAAATTCTGTATATCATAATGATATAAATTGTCATTATCATATTATTTTGTTTTGTGATATAAATTGTATTTCTTTTCAGTTTTCCATTCATATGCAATAAAAAAAATTTTAAGTATAATGTTACATAATATGGTAAGGAGAAAAAAAAATGCATTACAAATTACATATATCATTTAAGAGAATTTAGCATCTTACAAGGTCATCAAATCACAATGCATTCATTAGACAAAGTTTAATAAGACAATCACAAGACATAGGCAGTTAAGATGAACAAAACTATATAAACACAATAACTATATGCAATGCAAATGAAACTCTCCACTTTACTAAAACAAAATTCTATCATAAACTGCAAGTTATAAAAAAAAATGCTATAAATTATGTTAAAATGATGCCCACAACTGTGATATACTGTATCCTGTATATTTTAATAACATTATCATTTAATGACCAGGTCTACAAAATAATATGAATAAAATAAATTTATACTTTGTAAATGTTTGGCAACTTTTAAATAACCTTTTTTATATCACAAGATACAATATCTATAGAAAATAAATAACTTTTTCAAAAGAGATTTTCTTGGAAGCATTAATTCGAAAATCAAAAATCATATTTAAAAACTAGTTTTGCATTTATCACAAAAGGTAATACAAATGTTTTTGGAATCAATTAACACAAGGTTGTTGTTTTTTTTAATGATTTTGCAACATGACACTGTAAAAGATAATCAAAATCTTAATTTTGCTAATGAAATATTTTATAAATTTTTTTTAATAATAATAAATTATGGTCTAAAATTATTTGAAAAACTTGAAAGAAATAGATGCAGAAGATTTTATGACAGAAAGATACGTTAAACTACAGTACAATTTTTAAAAGCAAAACAATTTATTAACTGTGATCTCATTGAATTAGAAATTTGCAAATATCCTACATATGTTTCATCAATTCTAATTGAATTTTAATAATTCATCATTAATTCTGATTTAAGTAATTTCATTTATGCAAAAAAGTACCCCACCAATGTTTTTGTAATTAAAAGATAAAACAAATTGCAATATAGAATAGAGCTTTGTTCATCTTCTAACACAGCACAACAAAACATTGCAAAACACAGGACACACATGGAAAAGCAAAGAAAGATACAATACAAAACACTTCCACAACCAATCATGCATCAAAGAAATTACAATAACAGCATACTGCAATAAAATTTAAAATATAAAAAAAGCATATTTTGTTTTTCTTGTAACCAAATGTTTGCATCTTGAGCTTTCATATAAATACTGATAAAAGCTGCATATATAAATAAAAACATAATTAACACTTTTGGAATAAATACAAAGAAAATTCAACCTCCCTTTGATTTAGATAATTAATAACTAATGGGTACAGCAGAATTATAAATTAATTTTGGTGAAAAAATTGCACAGTTAATAATACAAAAATTACTGGTTATATTTCAAATCACTACTTGATTAGTCTCAAATCACATAACTTTAAAAAAAATCTTCAGATGGCTAAAGGAAAAACTTTTACAGACACATTAGACTATTACTTGATGTGAAGAAAAAAACCTAAACACAAGCTAAAATGATACTAAAATATACATTTACTACTGTAAAAAATAGTGAAGGGAAAAACTTACTCTTTGGAATTGTTATCCATAGTCATCCTCTTAAAAGCATCTTCTACATCTTTATTGGCTAATTCAAATTCTTTTTTCTCTTTTTCAAATGCCTTCCTCATCTCTTCCAATTCTTGAGCCTGTTTAGCCAAGCTTAACCTTATCTGTTCATGTCTCCTCTGGAGCTGTAAATAAATAAATATATTCAGTTGTTCATTATTTTAAACTAATTATAATGTGGATGAAAAGTTACATCTGATGAGGATGAGGAAGTAACAGCACAAAAATGGCTAAATTAATAGGAAGGAAGAAACACAAAATTTTGTGATGTGAATAAAGAGGTAGGAGGAATAACACTTTTATTATCAAAGAATGTGCAACACAAACTCTATAAATAATACAAAATGCAAACATTTTTTTAAAAATTTTAAAAATTAATATTAAAAGATTTTCAAAAACTGGAAATTACATAGGATTAAATGATAACCAATGGTTCTCTTGCATAATGTCTCATATTCTTTTGAGATTTAATTAATTTTTTTTTCTGTTAAAAGTAATATTCAAATATTTTACCTTAAAAAAGAAAAATGAATATATTATCTGAAAAAAATTATCAAATCAACTTCATTTGATAAATGTTAGGAATCATCAGGAATGCCATCATAAGACTGTCAAAACTTCTATAAAATTGACGATAGAACAAAGCCATATTCTAAATATGTTTTTAGATATTTTTTTTTAAAGAATAGCAGTGTTCATAGACAGATTATAAAAAAATTCTCTTTTTGTTTCTTATTTTTGAAGTTTATTGAAGGCTTCTTTTTTAAACATCTCGCATTTCGAAAATTTAATAAAACCTCGCTTTTTAACTTATATATCATACTTTGGCATTTAAAAAATTGTAGAAAAATGCGATGATATATTTTGTGAAGAAATGAAAATGCTTTAGCAATTTCTAGTTTTCATAAATAACAGAAATAGATTCGGGGTGTTAAAATAAATAAATAAAGTTCAGTACTAAGAAGCAAAATGAAAATAAAAAATGCTAGTCAAAGCATTAAATTTTTTTTAAAGTTAGTGCAAGATAATATATTGTATTGCTTCCAAATTTAACAAAACTCATAAAAAGATGAATCATATTCAATGAACTGTTTTTAAAACTTTTAAGTTTAAATTAACGCAAAGACCTCGCCTTTTACCAAGACGTTAATAACGATAAAATAATACGACTCAATGATTTGAAGAAGCAATTACATTGTCTTTAATTTCATTATAATAAAAATCACGGTTACAAATTATGTCCAAAAGTAATTTTTAAAAAATTACTAAAACTAAAGGCGAGGGAAATGCATTCAATCAAAAAAAATTGGTATCACTGGAAAGCAATTTTTTTTAACCTTTAAAAAAATAGTGTAAAAATAATTTTTTAGCAATGTTGCTTTGGCCGTTGCAGTGACAAGAAGTTAAAATTGTTATTACTTTTTTAATTAAACTTCTTGGCTATTTGATAATTTTAGAAGTAACTTTTCAAATTTCAAGCTCCTAACTTCAACGGCTTTTGCTGCTCGCTGTTTTGTCAACCAGGACAAATCTTTATATGTAAAGAAAGATTTCATTGGGGAAAATTTCTATAAGTGATAAGAGATTCTTACTAACCAGGAGATAACTATTCTCCAGGTTGCATCACAACCCTGTTTTAAGCACAGGTTTTTTTTGGTTTTTTTTCTGCTTTTTATTAGCAAAAACTCAAATTTGATGAGATTGGTGTAAAAAATAATAATTTTTAAATGGATGGATCATTTAAAAAGTATGCCATGTATGAAATCATGATAATTGGAAACTTACAGCTCAAAATCTCATATTAGATTTTATGCGATTGACTAACATAATTACTCAATGCAATTACAATTCAGTACAGTAAATTAAAATCCCTTTAATAAGTCATTCAAATTCTTCAAGGGACTTGAATGATTTATTAGAGGGATTCATTACTTCAAAACAACATATTAATGAGAATGATGAATGTGAATATACTAAGAGATTTCACTGCAAGTGTTTTTACAATAGATTTTACCATATTCAATAAATCTCTGTGATTCATTCTGCTGTATTCTCCTTTTCCGTTGACAGAACCAATCTGCATATTCTTCTCTCACAACATAAAAAAGGTTAAGCATATACTTACCTGGTATAACTTAACGGCATCTCAAACACTAAAAATTTATTTAGTGTTTCAAATTTTTTTTTAATTTAGCGTTTTTTGAACTGCATCATATATGGCCAGTACGCATATTGTACTGTCCTGCTGGATAACTAATTCATATTTTAAAAAAGCAGCAAAGTACATGTTAAAGAAAGAGGGAGTGGTGGTGGTGTGGGGGGGGGGGAGATTCATTAAGCGTTATTTTCATATGGGCTGGAAACCCCCGATTCCTTCTCCTAATTCTTCCCTTTTCTCGGGGTTTCCCCCTCCCCACTCCTTGAGACATTGTGTATGCTTTTGAATTACAGTATTCAATGTGTGTGACGAAAAAATGCTGTCTATGCACTTCTTGAGAAAAATAAGCACTTTTTAAGGACCTTATTTCAAAATTAGGCACTTTTAAAAGGTGCTTAAAAATGGTTTTCAGATTTAACACTTTTCATGAAGCTACAAGCCCTGATATTTATTTTAATTAACCAAATACTATATTATCAACAGTTACTGGTATAACTAAACAAATTAACAGAGAGAATACTTACATCTTGTTCAGAATCTTTCAGTTTTTGACGCTTTTCTTTCACTTTCAGTTCAAATACTTGTTCCATCTCTTGCTCCATCCTCTTCATTTTATTTTCGTGCTCCTTTTTCTCTTCTTCTAGTTGATCAAGTGGATTCCTACAAAAATCAAGATATTCTTTAAAATATTATACAAAGAAATGAATTTAAATTTTGAATGAATTTTGCAACAAATATAAATAAAATGCAATATTATATTTATTATTTTTTCTTCCCTGTAAAATATTTTGAAACAGATACATACTTGATCAAACTTAAGCTTACTTTTTTCTAATTCCTTTCAAAATTGTTTCTATATACCTAACAACAATGCAATTAAAGACCATAATGATAGTTCTAAAAATGTAATAACCAACAGAAATCTACATTTTACATTGATGAGTACATTAATATAGTCATTCAAATACTTTTTTCTTTCTAAATCATTGAATTTGATCCTTTTTGAATCATTCATCTCCCCAAAACTTTCTCGCATACTCTCTAAAGAAAGTCAATTTGTGTTTTAGATGCCTTTTTTTCCTTCAATTGGTCGAAACCAAAATTTGACACAGAATTCCAATTATAGCCCCAAAATCACATACCGAATTTTATATATTTAAGTCATAAAATTTTTGAGTAATTGCATTTACATGCTTCTGAAAGAACAAGCCAATAAAAATTGAATTTGACTCAAAATTTAATATGTGCCTACAATGTAAATGTTAAACATGTGTAATATATTTTATGCATCTAGCTCTCTTTATTTTATAGATATCATGTCCACATATATTTGCATACCCAGACAGACAAACAGATTTCTTCTGAATAGATTTTGCTCAAAATTTGATAGAAATCTATAAATTCGGTATTTACCAAATTTGATCTGTCTAGTTCATACTATTTTTATCTTTATCACAGACTGATAGACAAACATATTTCAAAAAATGTATTTTTTTTAACTCAAGGATGTCTAAAATGCAGAATTCATCAAAATCACAAGTTTGGATTTATTTGACGATTAAAATACTTTCTCTCTATTTTGTATATGAAACAAAAAGTACTTTTTTTTAAAGAAATAATTAACAGGTCATATTTTAATCTTCTATTGTCAACTACTTTTATAGAATAACAAAAGATTTTAATATTGTCATTCATAATACTTACTTATTACAAAGTCTAGCTGGTTTTCCATCTGATCCAACTCCAGCTAATTTCCTACATCTGAAATTCTCATAGTGTACACTATTTGTAATATCTTTCAAGTCTTGCATATGTGTCCTACAGAGAATATAAGCCTAATTATCAGTGCTAAGTAATAAATAGTGATATTATCCATTTACAGGGAAACAAATTATCACATTGCTTAAAATATTTTTTTAACTTACACAGTGGCCTTTAAATACAATCAGCAATAAAACTGCAGCAATAAAAAAAAAATTTCCCCTCTATGATCCACTAGTTGAAGTATTATGAGCAATTTTTTTAATCCAATTTGGAAAGTAAAACTACATAATGTTTACAGGTTTGAATATATATGAATAAAAATTACCATGTCTTGAAATGTAATCAATTTATATAAAATGGTGACATTCATATATCAAGTGATCCAAGATTCTGTACCAAGAATTCCTAATCAGAGTTACATGACGACAATTAATGAATTTTTTTAAAGTTATAATACTATGCCAGAGATCAAAATGGAGAGACTTGAAAACATTGACCCTGAGAATATAAAAATTATAATGAAGCTATGTGTACTAAAGGAGAAAAAAAGTTTTCACCATTAAAATACACAACATTAGTTGTACAATTAATAGTTTTTAAAAAGTCTGGAAAAAAGAAATTCAAGTATTGATATCTGAAAGGAATTAGTACAAAAAACAACTGGACTGTTCATGATTTAGTATGCAGTGAAATTAACAATCAGAAAAACAAAAAAGACAAGTTATTCATGAGCAAGAGCTTTCAATTCTGCCAATGCTGAAATCTTTTATTATAAACCTCAAGCAAGCTTACTTAGAAGAAAGTCATCTTCCTCATCATTGCATCCAAAATCAGGATAAAACAGGACTACAATAATGTGATCCAAGATACAAAACCATCTTGTACCATGAATAATTTTTCATTAAATCATAAAATTCCTCTTTTTTAACAATTCAACTTTCTTATCTCGCTGCTTAAACTAAAATTAAATAGATACTATACAAAAAAAGACACCTGCAACTAAATTAAAATGTAAATTGTCAGTTTATAGTCCTATAATAGGAAAAAGTTACAAACTATAAAATTTTTTAAATTAAAGAAAAAGAAAAAAGAAAGGCAAATGTATTTGCTGACAATATATGATTAATATAATCAAAAAGTAATACTTCAAGTCTCAGGATACACCATAACAGGATAAGTGTCTTTTGTTTTGTTCAGCATTTTATGGATGTCTTGCATGAGATATATATTTATAATTTTAATTCTTAGAAGTACAAAAATATAAGATAAACAGGAAATAAATTAAAAAACAATTAGCTACAAATAGAACCAGAAACAAACCTTAAAAGCATGTTCCGTAATGCTAAGAAATCACAATGTTCCATATTTTCAACTGAAACAAAAAAAAAATTAAAAACTGCAGTATTAGGGGATTTATTAAATTACATAAAACAGTAAACAACATTTTTGAGATAAAACTAAAAATAGAATATCACTAATTACCTTCAGCCACACCCCAGGGATATCTGCGGCCTCTAACCTGCTTCCCACCAACATCAATTAAAGTATTACTACCAACAACAGCAAATGGCACTCGCTCCTTAAAAATGAAAGTAAAATGACATATTAATAGAGCTTCACTGTCAAATATTGCAATATATCTTCATTTAACATTTACTATATTCCCCACAATCTCAAAACTAAAATCAGCCAACAAATAAATAGTAGTAGAACAGTAGTATAAATAGTTAAAATGAAAATTTCAAAATGAATTAAAATTTATTAATTTAACTGTGCAACAATACAATGTTTCAATTACACAATATTGGCAATCATGTGACCAGAAGCTGAGTAAGAATTGCCTTATTCCTCAGACAGATTTGCAGAACTAACCCATGATATGATCTTGATTGGATATTTCTAAATTTCTTTAAAAATCCAACAAGTTCATACAATATCTTAATTTAATCAGTTACTATACAGTTAATCATATGTGCAGCCAATAAACATAGTTTATTAAAGGCTTTATAACAGCATGAACTTATTAATGAATCATGGCTTATTATTACTGTAGTTCTGAGTTATAAATACTATAAACAGACTTAGTACATGGATGCCTTCTCTCATCCATCATGGAGACAGTCTGTCAGTTTGACAATTCTTTATTTTGATATATTTAAAGAAACTGCAGAATTGCAAAATGATATAAACAATACTTATTTTTGATATTAATTTTTTGATAAAAAAATCAATATATACAATATATTATTTACATCTCCAAACAATAAAATGATCCCTGCCTTCAGTGAAGAAGTATTAAATAATTGTTCTTGAAATGTTTCTTGTATACTAAAGTGAAAAAAAAATAGATTAATTTAATAATAAGAAGAAATTAGAAATTTAATTCAGCAAATGTTACCTCCGATATTTTATTTTAATTTATAGTGTTTAAAATTAAAATAAAATATCATAGGTTTAAATGTTTATCAAATTTACCTTCATTATTTTCTGCTGTCTATTTTCATCTTCATCTTCATCACAATCTGGGAATTCATATATCTTTATTTGATTTTGTGCAATTTCACTCAATATCTAAATTTAAAAAGAAAAAAAATACAAACAAAAAGATAAGATAAACATCATTATACTCAAACATAATGTATAAATTAAAGACAGAATGTCAGTTTCCTATTGTAAGTTATTTACAATAACTGGCAATTAATTTTAAATAGTAAGAGTTTGAAGCTCATCATGTCCATATCAATTATTAAATAGAATTATATGAAAAAAATAGTATCAAAATTGTTTGGGCAAGTGAAACAAATAGCATCCAAGCATTCAAAATAAAAGCATATGATATTCTACAATTGGTTATAATTTTTTTTTTAATTTTCACTTTTGAAAATTATTTTAAATTTCAATTATAATAAATAAAAAGACTACTGATTTCAAGAAAAGATTCATAGTGCAAAAATTTATAATTCTGTGAAATCATTTCCAAATAAACAACAAGAAAATTAAAGTTAGTTGATTGTGAGATTTATTAGTTTATATAAATTCTTAATGGGGTGGAAAGCAATTAGATTTTTATATTTGCATTGGATGGTCTATTATGTATGAATTATCTACATATCCATTATGTTTTTATAGCATAAATTGCATATGAATGCAAAAAGTTCCAAAAGCATAAGTAATTTCATTTTTAATTAATGAAGTTTTTAAAAAATATATCTTGGATTTTAGCTTTAAAAATAAACATGTAAATCATTTATATACATAGAAGCAGCATTCTTGGTCCAATTAGATTATAAGTCAATATTCTTCTTTATAAATTAGATGCAATACAGAGAATGATAAGATTGATTTCTAAGCAATCAATGCAAGATAAAAAATATCTAACGAGATCAAAATATTATAAAAAATTTACTGTTTTCTTGAAGTGATGACATTCCTCAGGAGTCATTGTATCTGCTTTGGCAATGATAGGAATAATGTTGACCCTGTCGTGCAACCTCTTCATGAACTCCACATCAATAGGCTTCAGGCTGAAAATTTTAAATAAAATTCAACCAAAATTACTGACAGAAATCTTTACTAATAATAAAGAGGAATATATGTATAGCAGAAATTAAATAGGGCAAACCAATAAAAACAGAACAAAAATAGAATTTTAAAATGATATTTCAAAATTTAATTAAAAAGTAAAATTTTACTATTTTACTGCAACATAATCAAGAAACATTATCATATAAAAGTTATTCTTACAGCATTTTCAAATTTAAACAATTATCTTTTCACCAATTAAATTTCCATAATTTTGACAAAATATTTGAATGTTTAAAATATACAACACTATTTTAGATTGTTTTATGTTTTAGAACTAACCTAATTTCATTCTAGCATTAGATTATTTGAATATATTATATTTTCTATAGAATATTGAACAGAAAGATTCCACAAATATTTATTTACCAGAAAACAGTTTGTTTAAAAAGACGTTTATTCTCAAAGCATGATTAGAAATAAATTATTTTTGTATAAACTCTCAACATGCATTAAATTTATATTTTTAAAAGAATAAAGAAATTTTAAAATGTTATACAATCCATATTAATAGTTTAATAAACAGAAAAACAAATATTCCAATGAAGCAATCTGGTGTGCAAGTCTAATAATATATAAAAAAATAATGTCTCTTTAATTATTCATTTTATGGCAAATATAAATCAAGTAACTCTACACTAGAAATTCAAAATAAAATTTTCTTAAATCATAAATTTAATAAGAAAATATGAAAAAACAATGAATTGCACAGAGCAATGACAACATTAACAATTTTCTCATTTATACAGCCAGGAATTTTTATCTGATTCACTATATCTGTCAAACAGATTTCAAACATGAAAACAATTTTTCTCCATCAACTTTACTTTTTGAAATTTAGCATGGCTAAATGATGAAATATTTTCAACTTATTCTTGAAATAAGAAGAATTATATGGAAAGAAATGAAAAAAAGAAAAAGAAAAAAGAGAAAGAAGGAAAGAAAAAGAAGAAAATAGGGGGGACAGTAACAATGGTTCTCAAATAAAATCTTGTGATGGATAAAAAAATATTATATTATAGTTTTAGTTATGGAGAACACTAAAATTATGGGTAAATTGTGTGGCTTTAAAAATAATTAACTATTTCCTTGGTCAGCAAACAGACAAATGAAATAGCCTTGTTTTTTCTGCCTATAAGATAGTGGAATTAAACAATATAATTGATTAAGAAAAAAGTTTTTAAATATAATGAGCATACCAGAGAGCATGGTGGCTGCAGAAAAAAATGTTAATTGTAAATCTTAGTTAGACAAGGTAGAATCATCTTATCTCTACTGCATGTAATATTAAATTAAAACTCTATGAGGATAGTCCTAGCTTTATACACATAAGACACAATAATTACTAGGGTACCTCAGGGTCATGAAGCTGTCACAACTGAAGAAGTGCCCCTGAGCTGATGAATTGTGATGAAAGATAAAATGTTAAAATTTCAAATATGATGAAAATAACTAATGGCTTTGAGAAAACTGAAAATTTACTTAAATATAATGAGCCATGTGAAATATTAATCACTTTATATATGGTAAAAAATTAATAAATATTATTTAATGAGTCATTGATGATTGAGCCAAACTGGATAATAAACTATAGATTACTATGACTGAAATAGATTACTATAAAAATGCTGATAAATATGAAATTTACCCATGACCAGAAGGAGCAATGAAATACAGGCAACAATGAACTCTCCCATCAGGTATAGTTGTTCTGTGAACCCTAGATTCAGCATTCAAGTACTCTTCATATTTATTTTCTATGTAATCAGATATTGGCTGCCAACTACCCAAAGAAAAATAAAAGTAAATTTACTCTGATATATGATAAATATAGCATACAATAAAATATATAAGTATGTAACATTTTTAAGAGAGGAAAAAAATATACAAATAGAAATCAAATATACATATATTTTAATTAGATATTAGTTTATACATAGATTTAATTAGATATACAGTTATCTATTGATAACTGTATATCTAAAATGTTGTGTTGCAAGTAAAGAATAATTAAATAATTGTAGAATTTTTAGATGATAAAAACTATAAATTATATTTTTCAATCAATTAAGAGAAAAAGAATAAAATGTCAAATTTTTATTTCCATACTTCCAGTCATCCAAATGAACGGCCATTTAGAATCCTAACTCATCTTCACAAAAAATCTCCAACACTGAAATGATGATACATACCACATTTTAGGTACCCCCCCCCCCTTCACAAATAAAGGCCATTAGATCTTATGGTTCTTAATTTCTAGCTTTTAAATTATCTTAAAGCATAGTACATGTGCTGCTACTGCCTATTAGACTGAATAAGCTCTAGAACCATGTAATTAATGCTTTTGCAAACATGTACTAAAAGATCTTTCAGAAGAATTTGATTATTATAAAGCTGTATAACAAAAGGAGAACATATAGAACTATATAATAATTATTTTATAACTATTTAAAAAATTAAAAATACTCATTTTAATGAAATAGTTTATTTTAATAATTGTTTAGTAATCGTTTTTTATAGATAATTTAACCATCATAAAAAATATTAATGCTGCTCATTAGAATTTTCACTAAATATTTGTACAAGTGAAAAATCAACCTTAAATTCTAAGTAATTCTGAAATTTAAATATGAACCCTATTCAAAGAATTCAATCACTGATTATATTATTCACCAATCAAATATTATTACTCACAATCCAGTAAGAATTACACAATATTCTGTAAGATAACATACCAATGAGAATTGTCAACAGCATCTCCAAAGCCTGGAGTATCTACTACAGTCAATAATAAATTAACACCACTTTCTTTTAAAAGTACTTTAGTTGTCTCCACCTACAATTTTAAGAAAAACTAATTACAAATCTCCATACAAAAAACAATTTAGATGATATAAAACATGTACAAATAAAAATAAAAAATTCAATGGTGAACAATTTTTATAGATTCTATTAAGTGAAGTTCTATTAATAAATGCATAGCAAAAAACAAACTTGGCTTGTTAAAATTGGAAAATTATCTACAAATTAATATTAAAATCATTAACTTAATGTAAAATTAACTCAAAAAGTATGCAAATTGAAAAAAAGAATACAATTTAATTCAGTAAAAAGTCAGAAGCACCAACTTAGGACAATTTAACCTCCAAAAAAAATTATCACATGAGAAGATATACCTGAATTGTTTTTTTAATTCGATGAGATGGACCAGGATGCTCATTAGAATAAATGTCAGTCAGGAACATAGAATTAATTAATGTTGATTTACCCAATCCAGCCTCCCCTGAGAAAAAGAAAAAAAAATGGTGAATATATTTTTACATTCATATACATTTTATATTATGTTACATATTTCATGATCATCTTGATAATAGGAAGGGCTTCTAAATGTACTTATAAAAAGAAGTAATGCTAGTTGTGTATCTGCAATATCCAGACAAATCTGCTGTACTAACAGTCATGAAATTTGGAACAAAGATTGTTATAATGGCAACTCAATGACAGTACAGAGCACCAACTGAGTAGATAAACAGAAAATATGCAAAAGAAAAGCATGAAAAAGAATTTTGATCTTATATAGTTTAGGAAGAATTTGTGTACCTCTGTATTTTCTTCCATGTGAAAATTAATAGCCAGTGGTACTTCGAAGTTAATAAGTTACAGTGAAGATATAGCTCAAGTGGTTAGGAAATTATTTTAAGAGTGAAGCTAAAATGAAGTTGCATGCATAAATGCTACAAATCCCATAATCCAAGTTATAAATGATAATTATTTTAAACACATATGTCGCTGAAGCTAATCAATTTATTTAATTCCAGACCTTTAAAATGATTCAAAACTCTCAAAAGAGGTTTCTAGTTATGACAGAAATGAAATATGAAATGAATATTTGCAGAACACAAAAGCAAAAACAAAGTTTACACACCTATATTTAAAATAATAGCTAATTAGCTGAAAAAATTTAATTTTTCACTTTCTCATGAACTTTATTTCTAAGATACTTTTTAAAAAATGGTGAGGGGTACATGCCCTTTGCTTCCTCTTATTTTTCATATCAATGACAAAGCAAGATTAATCATCGTAAATATAATTCTGTTTATTTTTAGACTGTTCAGAAGGAGGGGGGGAAAAGCCAATTATAGAAAACATGTTTTCCTATCAAATAATTTCAATTCAAATTTGAAACAGGTCAATTCTGGCATAAAGATTACAAGCTTAATTTACTCTATTTTGTACTATGATTTTTGGAGTTGTCACAAATAAATGCACATAAACTGATAGACACTCTTCAATAAAATGGATATAGTCCAAAAATTGATTATTTATAATTTTAATGTTAAAAAACTAAAAGGTAAATTTGTTTCTGAATTTCTACACTCATCTATACATGGATCAACAACTGCTAATGGAATTTTTTATTCAAAATTGGTAACATTGAAAAATTTTAATATAAAGAATATGAATCAGCATACAGATGACACAAATAAAACAAATTTTTTTTTATAAGTGGTTTAAAATCTGTAAATTTATCAAAGTTCCTAGACCAATCTTTTGCTACAACTAAAAGAACTGTGGTAAGTCAGTCAAGAGCTGGAATTCAAAGAAAGAGAAACCTTTGTTGTAATTACCTGATAAAACAAATGTTTGCCACTTCAGTGTATTTTGTTATTTGTACTTATGAATGGAATAAATTTAAATAAATTTAACATATACGATTGCAATACTTTCACTTCATATGAGAGATAGTAAAATGTAAAAATCCAAAATAGATTCACACTCACCAACAACCATAAGAGTGAACTCAAAACCTCGTTTCACAGCTTTTCTATAAACTTGATTTGGCAGATTGGCAAAACCGACATAGCCGTCCAAATCTTTTGGTGACATGTCTTTCATTCTGTCACCTTCTTTACTAGAGAGGGATTCTTTGGATGAAGAATTAGAATTGATGCCTAGGGATGAATTTACATTAGGAGATGCTACCGTATAATTAGTAGTTGATGCATCATGACGGAAAAATAAGTCCCTCTTGGCATTTAACTGAAAGGATAGAAGAAGAAAAAATTAGCAACAAACTTTAAAGTAACTAATAAAAGAAGAAAATTTACAAAAATATCTTATAATATTAAAATTATAAATTCATTGAATCATGGATTAAATTCTAGTTAAGTGTTTCTGAATTTACCACCAGCATATTAACAGAAATAAACAAGCAAATAGTTATCCTAATAATCTTAATACTATTTAATAGTTTACTATTTTCTTTTTGCTTGTGAAGTTGTACATCAATTACAACAATTTTATGATAGATGGAAATTAAAAATAATCAGCAAACAGACACCCCCTAAAGAATTGAGCTAAATTATATAAAATAATTGAAAACATTATTATTGCTATTAAAATATTCTAGATTTATTTTAAAGAACAGAAAATATTTATCATTAATAATATCAATGAACAGATAATATTTATCACTATGCAATTATTAATAAATGTATTTATCTTAATTAAAATCATCTATTCAAGCCTTTTGAAATCGTTCATCTTTAAATCACAATTCTAAGACCTTTTCATTCTAATGGAACGGCATGCAATTTGTTTTTTTTTTTTTCATCGATTTTTTATGCCTTTTTGAAATACACAACTGAGAATTTTCAAAAAAAAATAATGATGGGCTGTTAAATATTTAAAACTAGCCGCCTTTGGCGATCAGCCGGTTCGCCAATCTTAATGCTTCGTCAAAATTTTAATAATTAAATATTTTATGTATTTCCTACTTCATTAGCCTCTTCATCAAAATATTTTAAAACTTCAAATTTTGATAGTCATATAATTTACTCATAATATTATAAACGCCTTCAGTCATAACGTAATATGCATCTCTCTCATTTTCTGTTAGCTCCCGTAGAATTTATGCTTTAAATTAAAGTGGAAATGATTAATCTGCAATTAATAAAATCATATTTTTTACTAAAACAAAGCATTTTTTTAATGATATGATTACTGATGAATAATAAAGTTTATATAACTTAAAGAAATTTTTCTTTTAATTAAAAATTTTTTTTCAAAGATAAGATTTATGCATAGTATAATGAATACAAAATATACATAATGATTAAATATTTTTTAACACATTCAGTATTCAAAACACCAAATGTAGAAATGAATTTAAAAATTTTAAATCCGAAAAAAAATTAGATTCCCTATAATTGATACTCCTAAATTTTTCTATTGCTCAATTCATATTATTCTATAACTATTATTACATGTTAAAAAAGTTACTAATTAGAATTTGTACAAACAAGTATAAATGTGGGACAAGAAAAAACAGATGCAGTTACTTCTACAAAAATTTGAATAACTGTTTAATATCAATAATAAAACCAATACAACTTTTTTACAGAAATTAAACGGACAAATAAAATTATTTAAATAAATAAAAAATAAAGATATGGCCTTCTATGTATTTATGACAGTTGTTAATATACAACATAAGCAGCGACAGATTCCCAATTTGGCATACACATAAGTCTGTTAAATTAAGAAAGATTCGATAAAAGGTGGATTAAAAAAACACCTTTATTTTCTTAATAAATTACTTAATAAATTTATTAAGAATATTAATTCTATGAATGAGAAAATGTTAGAAAAATATTTCTATTTTATTTAATATATTTAACACGTGTGATGCCGAAAAATTAGATGCACACTAACAGTGAGAATAAAAATATAACAAATAAAGAAAAGTTAAAGAAAAAAGCTGTACTAATATTGAGTATGCATACTTTTTTCTCCGATTGCTGCTGGTAACTATTTTGGCATTGATTCAAAGAATTTGTGTCACACTTCGGACAAATTTTTAGTCATTCATTCTTATAAAATTTAAACTTAAAACTTTGTAATATAAAGTTCATATAAACTTTGTTAGAAACTTTACTTTTCCTTTGCTTATCCAAAATATGCCAAAAATTTTCGCTTTAGATGTGATTAGATTTTGGTGATTGTGGCAGCGTTTTTAAATGATTTCTTTACTTTATATGACAACCATAATCTTGCATTGTACGCTGTATGTTTCTGATCACCATCTTGTAAGTAAATGAAGTTAGCAATTCCCTATTTTGTAGCGCTATTGGATAAATGATCTAGAAATTCACTAATAAATTGTTTGCATTTGTGCTTCCTTCAATAAATACTATTTCACCAATTCCATTAAAAGACATGCCTCCCCAAATCATTACAAAAACACTTTATGCTTTACAGTTAGTCTAAAGTTGTTGTTTTTTTTTTTTAATTGAAGGGGCGTATTCGGCTTTCGCCATGCACTTTTATTTCCATCTGATCCAAAATATTAAATTTACTTTCATCGAAAAAAAATAACATTTTCCCCAAACTCGGGTGGCTTGCTGGCATAAACTTTGGCAAAATCAAATCCATTCATCTCGATAAATGCTTATTTCCCGAATCTCTTTATCGAATATGATGAAGGATTTCTAATAGTTTGCGTTGTAACTCTTGTTTCTGAAGTTGAAGTGATATCAGCAGCCAATTCTCGGACACTTAGAAAGGAGTATTTAGTAAATTTCTGCATAGTGGTCCCTCTTTACTTTGCACTTAGCCTTCTTGAATGTCCAGTTTGCAGATAATTTGTTGTTTCTCTATGACAACGGATATCAGAAAATCAATTTTCAGTTTTTTTTTTTTTTTTTTTTTTTTTTTACACCTTTTTCTCAATAACTTAATCCTAAATCATGAAGAACAATTATCTTTTCATGGATAGCTAAAGAAAAAAATCATATATTTTCTGTTCTATGGCAATTGAAACTGACAGATTTCATGTCTGATATATTATATGACTTCAAAATGCGGAACTATTGTGTTGTAGGACTGTTGCGTGAATATTTGTATAATGTTTATATTTAATTGCTATTTAATCAGTCAGTGTTTCAAGTGCAAATATTTTTTGGCTTGAAAAAAAAGGTATCCTATTTTTTAATGGCGTATTATTATTATTTTAAAGTCAAATCGTGGTTGTTTGTTTACGGTTCTTACTTACATAAAGTGAAAGTTAAAGCAATTCCGTCGCATTTGTTTTCTATTTATGCAAAATATTGAGAGCAAATATTTCTTAGCTCATTGTACATATAGCCTATAATAAATTAGCCTAAATATATATAGACAATTGGTATTATATAAAAAGTTTATAAAAAAATGTGTTTAAAATTCCGTAAAACTGTAAAATACTACCGTATTTTTAAGAGATAACTTACGTAATATTCATTAGAAAATTAAAGGGCGTTTTCTCTAATTTTCCTTAAAATATGAAATCTATCCAAAAACTACTTTTCTCCGTTACTGCAAAATAATGCTTTGCAATAAAATCTTATTCTCTTAAAAATGCAAATTTAACAAAAACAGAAAAACATACCAAATATACACATTACAAATTAATAGATTTCAGCCATTTTGCCTGCTTTAATAGGGGTTGTTTCCCCTCAAATACAAAAATTTATGGTTCGAAAAATAGATTAATTTTCACTGTCGCTTTAAATAAATAAAGCGAATTTAAAATAAGCTAGATCCTCTTCGAAATGATCTTTATAAAAAGAACTTTGCGAATTTGATATCATCAAGCAAAACCAGTGTTTATAATCATAAACAAATCATCGTAATTGAACAAGAAAGTTCAGATACAAATATATCCCAATATTGTAAACAGCGGAAAGGGTCAAGATCTTGAGAGATAAGAATTTCAGATCTAAAATTTCATTAATTAAAATATAAACAACGATAAAATTTAATGACCTAATGTCTGATTTTATCAATAATCCGACGGCCACTTGAAAACCGTTTCAGTCAAAGTATGAATGAACATAACACCACACAATGAAAACACATATTTATAAACGTTGATAAATACTGTTATATGTTGGTTTAAATACATGCCAGGGAACAAATACTTGTTTGGCTCAATGCATAAAATTAAGCCAAACGATTAGTACTCGTAATTATGAAATATTTCCTAATTGGTAAAATTGCATATTATCAAATATTTCATACCATAATAATAATACCAATATCAAGAATTTATGAAAAAGATATAAATTTAATGCTATTTTTTTTTTCGTATTTCCATCCCCCCTCAAAAATAATTTTAGCTTAAGATACATAACAAACATGGACATTACTTGCATGATAACGAATAAGTTATCATGCAAGTAATTTATTCAGTGTTCAATACATTTAAGGAGCATATTCTGATACTCATCTGTAAAATGGTAAATGCATACACAGAATTAAAACTTAAAAAAATAAATAGTAGTAGTAAAAGCAGCTTGTAGTTTTGAACCTCGACCAAATAAAATAAATATCCATTATAAAAACTTCCATGCAAGAACTCTTGAGTTCGACTTTTAATATTTATAATAGTACCCATATCTAAATACTGTTCGTCAACGGATTCTGAGACGACCACATTTCGACGACTCCATCTCATTAAGGGGTGAGACGCGGAACAATGAGTGCATTTCTGGTATTCCATTCGATCTTGGATTTCCCCTATTAGATACTAGTAAATGTAAACATCTCCTCCTTTTATCTTTCCTTTTACCCCTATTTTGATGAATTAAACCTCTCCTAACGCATGCGCAAAAATGCGGATGGTTTTACAACCCGTTGCTGAACAGTACACAGCTGATCTCTGGTGGAAATGAGCTTCATCATCATGACGATGCAGCCTTGAATGTCGGCCATAAATTTGACTATTTCGGATTTAGAATTTTTAAAATGCTCGCCTATTCTTTCAGCAAAGATAGTCATAAACCACAACAAATGCAGCCCCACTCCGTACCCCATGAAGAAAACGTAATTGCGGAATTTAAAAAAAGCTTCAACACAAACAAGGGGAAAGTTTTCAATCTAACAACAACAATTTCCTCAGATATCATACTTGACATAATAGTGGAAAATACAAAAATGAAAGAAAGAACGGAAAGCATTAATTTTTCCATAACTGCATTGGCTAATTAATGCAGAAAATATGCAACAGATTATTATTACATATTCATACTTTTATAAACAAATACACATTTTTATGTAATTTAAGACTTTGGCATCATAGCAAGCCTTTTAAATTTCCATAACGCAATTAGCAACAGAACTCTGTAAACAAATATGGAGCGTTCGATTGAATTAAGACCTATCCGCTTAAGAATTTCCGTAAAAACAAGAAACAGCAGCAACCGCATATTTGGGAGAAAACAAATTTGAACAAGCACCATCAAGCTCATTTAATGTTCGTCAACAACAACACAGGGATGAGGAAATGAGAGGGCTTATGTCTCAATTATACGGTTAAGCACCCATCGGGAGGACTGCAAACCGATGGCGCGGCAACTCCCCGACACGTGATTGCTATATCTGACGAGACGCGGTTCCACGTGATTGAACCGAGCAGGAGCAAAGGACAAAACACTCGAAACAAAGAACTGGATGCCGTCCATTGTGAGGCCAATTCTGGGCCCCGAGGGTCGAAGACACTGGGCGCAACAAGAAAGGAAGTGTTGTTGCCTCCAAGTGAGACACTAATACTAGTACCGCTTTTTTCTTTCTTTCTTTTCTTTTTTATTATTATTATTCTGTGTGCCCCATAAATCAATGGAAACATCTGTAGCCGCAAATGGTATTAGATGTCTTTAGGCTGAAGCTGTCTATTGGTCTGGGTAGAAGCTCCGACAAGATATGGACAATATTTCCATATATCTTTATAGTAAATGTTCAAAATAATAGCAGCCTTAGAAACCTTAAACACGGGTAATGTTGATAACAACTGAGAATTATTTACAGGTTCACCCTTAACAAGTACTTGAAGTATGGGCAAAATTTCTTCCTCTTAAAAAGGAAGAGGGCATTAATATTTGTGTATCAAGATCAAATGATGCAGTGGTTTTTTTTTTTTTTTTTTTTTTTTGACTACTAGCGTAGAACTTATTAAATGGAACAATGCCGAATATGAATTTTAATGACCCGTATTTTACTGAGTAAATAGTTCATATTAAAATATATATATACATATCACATATGATTAATGTTTTTAAAAAACAGTAAATTTTTAATCTTAAATCGTCCCATTTTTTTTTTTTTTTACTCAATAATAATTCAAAATAATAATAACAAAAACATATATAAAGTAAAGTTAGCTTTAAAAAATTCTGCTTCCCGACTTTTTAACTAGGATAATTCACTCTATGATGACCAATGCAGAAGAATCCGCTTGAAGTAACATTAGAAACTGTGATAGCAAAATATTATCATGCTTCTTTATCTCTTTCTATAAATTTTTAAATAATTAAATATTTCATTGTTTCTAATACTTAAATTTGGTTGTCAACCATTTCCCCTGTCACCACACCTATTCAAGCATCCCGAATCCCCTGTTTTAAAATGTCCCGGATCAAAACCTAAGGAAATTTGGATATTTTAACAAAATACAAAATCGACACAAAACTTGAATCACAAAAAAGACAAAAATTACATGATTTATACAGTTGAATCTCGTGTATAATGAAACCATGACTAAGACCTAACTTTAGAAAATTTTACTAAATATCTACAGCAAATTTTTAAAAAAATGGCTCATTGAACGAACAAATCAATATTAACAAAAGTTAAATCCTCCTAATTACCTGAAGAAGAAATCGCCCTCCGCCTTCTAAGCAAGAGAGATTTAAATTTAAAAAAAAAAACCTGGGGCAATAGAACCACATATCTGAGAGTAATATACATATAATCTGCAAATTAAGCTGTAACTTGGGAATAAAAGTGCAATATTTACGTCCGAATCCGAACACATAGCAAAGAATAATCTTTCTCGATCTGAACATAACAGATTATATGAAAGGTTTCCAAATCCACCAAAACGAAACAAAACGCCAAATCAATCAATATGTCATCACCAACATCAAGATATACAGGTATTCAAAACTCACCATTATGAATGAATTTCATAATAAAACTATTCAAAAGATACATTAAGAGAGAATAAAATAGAATTTTAAAAAATTGAAATCGACGACACAGAACATTCAAAGAGCAAACGAAGACCATGAAGACTTATCTAAAGCTAACTATCAAATGACTAGGCACAACTGGGAAAGTAAGGAGGTATAGATGCCCAGGATGCAATCGGAACAAAATAGCAATGAGTTCACATCATTTTCGATGTTTTCTGAATCACGAGGCCTGAAAAAATCATGTCCTCGGAGCTTGTTAATGTCATACTAACATGAGGTTGGCCGCAATGGCCTGGAGGTAAGGTCTCGGCTTCGGAACCGGAAGGTTTTAGATTCCAGACCCGATTCCACCGTCGTGTAAGCGGATATGGTGCGCGTTAAATCCGTCGGGGCCAAATGTCCTCCCTGGTGTGGTGTGGAAAATTGGAGAAGTGGGTGCCAGCTCAGGTATCATCTTCGTCATCGGTTCAAAATTCAAATCCAATTCGGTTCAAAATTACGAGGTCAGTTTCAAAATAGCCCTAGTGTTCTTTAAAACGGGACGTTAGTATAACCAAACTAAACTAAACTAAACTCTTGAGCGAAACTGAATTATTGAAACAAATAAGTTATGTACGAATATCCCGAACTTATTCATGTCATTCCTCATCATCCCTTTCCGTCACCATCTTCCTCTACCTCATGCCTTATCATCAAAATTTAATTTTTATTCTTTTCTTAATTTCCTTCAATTTAATTCTTACTCTTCTTGCATTTCAAAGACACTTCCATATTCAATAGATACTTGACTTAGCTATGCTCGAAGGTTAAGAGCCTTTGAATTTAATTTAGGAACTTCGCGCACATCGGCAAGGGCCAAGGAATGAATTCTAGAAAATTAGAAATTTAAATGTCATCCTCCAATACACGTCAAAAGTTACAATCAACTGCTGTGGAATAAAATTACTTTTGACACGTTACTTTGGCGTACTACTTAAAGGGAGAGAGAAAGAAAAAAAAAGAGAGAAAGATCTAGAATTTCTCTCATGTGTAGACGGTAACAAGTAGAACACATAAAAAAAGTTACTCGATGCACTCTTCCGTTAACCATTTGCATTTCAGCGGAAGTCGTGAGTCATAGCAAGGAAGAAGAGTGAAGCGGGTAGGGGGATGCACTAACTTTTCGAACAGTCAGAGGTCGCAAGGATCTCAACAGAGAGGAGGGTCATCAATTACCATCGGAAACTGGCAAGCATCCCGCGAACAGATTTATGCGCAATCCAATGCATAAACTTTAAGTAATGGCCACAGATGGGGAAAGAGCGCGGACAGCAATTTCAAGGTCATGAGATGAGGCAATGTTCCATATTCATGAGTTCTTCGTCACTTTCTCCTTTGTTTGTTTAGAACTCATTACCAATCAGTACGAGAGGAAAGCTTCTCTTATCGATTGAGAGAATGATTCAGTTTTCGGCAGGAGTCAAAAGTTAATAGAGTAAATAAGTGATCAGAATTGATTATCTTCATACTTTATTTACATGTTAATACGATATTAAGAGGAGGAATTGGAAGATGTCGACAAAAAGTGCAAATGTTTCTTCTTGGGCCGACACAAGTCAGCTTTTGTTAATGCTGAAAAAAAAATGATACATAATATTTACAGTATTCTTTGCAATATACAATAAAAGTTGCATATAACAAACGGTAAACCTATCTGTAACGATGCTTCTTTGGTCCTGAAATTCCTCTTTAAATCAATTAATATATTTTGAATCTACGATAATTATTTTTGGCTAAACCAGTTTATAACGATAAATTTTCCTCCATGAGAAGCTGATAGTATATATAATACCATTATTTTTTCTTTAAAAAAGATCCCCATCGTCCGGAATGTGAGATAACAAAAAACCAGGGTTTGCCTCTTTATACAAATATTGCCTTTTTTGTAATTTTTGGTCCATTAATTAATGCAATGACCAGAGGAAGCAGATTAATGATTGATATGTACAACGGTGTCTGTCGCCTATATAATGTAAACATATAAACCAGAAATTATTACTCCTTTCAATTTCAACTCTAAAGTTTCCTCCACTTCTATTGCCAATGCACTTGCTTTTATGATCCAATCCATTGCCCCAAATTAGAAACACACCTGAAAGTGCAGTGTGTCTCGAATTTTAAAAAAGAAGCCTGGTCTATGGGAATCGTCATTGCAATAAAAATATCGGCTTTCTTATTGCATGCACAGAGATCACTGTTGACAAGATGACTGTTATCCAACTCGTTTCAGAAGGGGATTGGAGCAGGGAATCTTTTTTATTCGAAGATAAGACACTGCCCACATTTCCCTTCAATTCATTTTTAAGTGGTAAAAGTGATGGCCCAAAGAAAAGAATTGGCATTTGCAAAGCATTATACCATAGCGGATGTAGAAAAATCAGATCCAGTTAATGATGCTGCATCTTAGAAACAACAAGGTTTTTTTTAAAAAAAGTGAGGAAAATAAAGTATATAGCGCATTTTAAATTGGTTTGTTCAATGAGCTAAGATAAAACAACGTTCTTTACAAAGGGAAAATTCTAAAAAACTAGGAAGAAATTGAAACATGGATTGACAGTCTTGCTGTGTTCAAACAATACTAGAACTGACAAATTAACCACTGGTCATAGGAAACTCAATGAAGATCATATGCTTTTAAAACGTCAATGGTTTACTAGTTGACAGCAAGGAAAATAAGGTTTGAATGGTGGAGAATCTTAAAGTATTGACTGATTGACTATCTGGCGTTGATATTATATATATATATATATATATATATACAGAGAGAGAGAGCAATGTAGCTCTAATACATGACAACTGCAAATCTTACATCATATGCCCAAGTCTGAAAAACAAAAATGCTCTAACTTTCTACCAAACTGTACTTCGATCCTACAACTAGATTTAGGCATCATCAAGTATTTCCTGGTATACTATAGAAAAAGATAAGTTCAAAACATCAATAAAATTTGGATAACAATTCCAAATTCATACAAAATTGATGTTGAAAAATGAATGCAATTACGACTCGGAAAATTGCAATTCTATAACAACATCCAAGATCCAAATTGTTGGAAGAAAGCTTCAACGTTTGAAGAACCAATGGTCTCTATAAAATTTTATCGCATATACTCTAAAAAACAGTCCCAGAGAACGCCTTGCGTGGGACTGATGTACAACAGTTATAAATTATTAAATGTTGGTGTAAATTAAGCATTTCTATTAATGTCATCCTTGGCAAGGTTTTTAGAGATTAATCCTTGGCATATAGTTAACAGTACCCAAAAATCGAATTTGTGTTTTAAAGCGCGGTCTTTTTTTTTTTTTTTTCAACCGACAGAAGTTGCAAATCGACATAGAAATACAACTGTAGTGACAAAAACATAAACGAAATTTGATATATTTTAGTTATTGCGTTTACATGCTTCTGAAAACAGAAACCGACAGACAGTCAGACCAGTAAAGAATTTGGTACAAAATTCAAATTTGTGTACCGAATTTTATCAATCTAGCTCTTTTCGTTTTGTAAATATCGTGTTAACTTACATTCAAACAGCCGCACACACTTCTTTTCAATGGATTTTGCTGGAATTTTAAAATTTCTTTGTCATACACAGACATTGCTTAAAAATGAATTTTTCGAACATCTCACTTCAAGTCTAAAACTTGAAATTTGGCACAATCTCAAGTTCAAATTTTTTGATGATTACAATACTATCCCTATCCTTCATATAAGTAAAAAAAGTGACCGATGTGCGAATATTGGTTTTACTGAAATTGTCCAGTTTTGCAACAATAACTGAAATAACTAAAGCGGCAGTCTGTAGTAGATATAGGTATTTTGCGGTCCTTGGCATTACACATTCTGGGATCCAAATGCGAACAAATGATGAATACGACATCTAAGCTGGCACCCTTCCTTCCAAACTTCCGCATCACATCAGCGATAGGATATTTCATCCCGAAGGATTTATCTGGTACCAGACCCGCTAACATGGCGATTCTACATAGAAATCTACTTTCGGACTTGGAACCCTTCGATCCAGAAGTCGTGATCTTATCACCATCCCACCGCGTCATGCAAGAATGCCCAGAATTTTATTTTCTGAATAACGCACATAAGCGTTCTGCGTCAGGTAGTGAGTGAGTACTGTGAAGAAAATCGAGCACGCCCTTTAGAAACCCTTTTTCCCCGAAAGAATCAAGTCAAGATTATACATACAATTCCAACAAGATTGCATTACAAATTTCATTTAATTAAATCGTTATATTTTTGAATTCTTGCATTCATTTGCTTAAGAATGAATAGACGATCCATTCTTTCATAGATCTGATTCAAAATTTGAAACTTTGAATGTTAAATCAGCAATCTGATCGTAAACAATCAGCATACCAATTTTTGTTCACCTTTACTCGGACAACCAGACAGAGACTTCTTGCGAACGGTTTCCGTTCAAAATTTTGTAGCATCTGCGAATTTGGAATTTAAAAAAAAATCTTCTTAACTCAAAGCATTTTACAGTTCATGTGTTCACAGACAGAAGGAGAGACAGAAATAATTCCGAAACTGTTTTTTTGGACTTGAGGAAATCTGAAGCGTGGAGAACAGTCACGATCTCGATTTTTTTGACGATTACACTTTTGTGTTCGCATTCGAGAAAGTAGTTTAATAATACTCAACAAATCAAAAAGTTCATGTATGGACTAAACTGTGAAAATGACGTTCTGCGTTAAAAAAAAAAAATCAAGGCTTTACATGGCAATAGCACAAAAAAACAAGAAATTTCATTGACATTCATTGGGATGCACAGCTCACAGAAATTTCGAAGCAGCGTGCAAAATTGCATCAATTCAAAGAGTCGTCACGTCCACTGGAATTGTCAGCAAAGAACTAAAACATGAACAATTGTTTGGGAGAGAGACACGTCCCGCGAAAATATTTACACTGAAATACGAATGTCTTTCGTACGACTGGTTTCACAGCAGCCAAATCGTAAACAAGCACTATTCATGATGACATGCTAGCCATTATCCCCCCCCCCCCTTCGCCAGAAAAAAGGAGTTAAGTCACGCACGTCTACGAATAACAAACAGGAAAAGAGAAAGGGAATTTGTGCAAATAGAATCTGATGCGGCGATAGAGCTGAAATATTTTTTTAATGAACATTCAAATGAATAGATACATCTTTCTTGCATCATTAACTAAATTTCGTTTTTTTTTTCATTTATTCGTAAAAAAAATAAAATAAAGAATATTAGAAACCGCAGTTCAGAACATTACTACAGCATAATAATGTTTTAGGTTGATTTTATGTCCATATTATTTTTTAAAAAGTATTAATAATTTAAGTATTGATAGTATACACACAAAAATTGTGCAGATATCCTTATATCAAAGGTGTGTAAAAAGTAACACAATGTAGAGTGCTATTATGAAAAATAATAAACACTTGCGCTTTAATTTGTTGTGAAAGATTTTTGAAACTGACAAGATGATATTTACAGATTAAAAGTTTCGAAACTGAATTGAAGGATTAAAACTGATTAGCTCTTTAGCTTTGGAATCCCAAAACAGTATCAGATGAAACAAGGCTGATTCAATATTCAGCCAAAGAGAGGTGAGAAAATACAAATGGGCTGGTTTATTTTAATTTCATTAACATCCCATTTCAAAGAAACACTAAGCAATTTTGAGGCAGACCTCATAAATCTGAACATCTGTCAAATGATAAAGACGACATCTAAACTGGTGATCTCCCCGCCAAATTTCAGCACCATACCAACAGGAGGAAGTTTGGCCCACGATATCAGATTTAGCGTGCAACAGGTCCGCATACCCAACTGATCTTTAGTAGAATCGGGTTTTGAACCTGGAGTCTTCGGGCTTTGGGGTCAATTCTTTTCCACTAGGCTATCAAAGCTCTACAACTGGACAGGAGAAAACTACTGGGACGAAAAGTGAAAACTCAAGATCGTATTGACGATTCCAGCACAAGTAGTCACTTCGTATTGATACCAAGATACACGATAATATTTAACGGAAATTAATCATCTTGAAAGAAAATAGAATTACTAAGAAAGAGAGCAGTACTTCCCTTTCCAAATCCTCACACCACATAAACGGTAAATGTTTTTCCGTTACCGTATATGCATCAAGCCCATACACAAAATTTCGAATTGACATCTTCAAATCTCATAGCTACCAGAACCAAGTAATAACACAAAATTCTAATGTTCATTTGTTCCCCGTTAAATGCTATCAGTTTGATGTCTTTTAGCGTTAATTTTTGATTTTCATGCAAAAAACACAGGCAACTCGAATTATTTTATTCAAAATCAGTACGTTTTCTCAAACTGGAATTAACACTGGAAAAATATTTCACCTAGTCCTGGTCACTTAGTCATCCCACTCCATTTCTATGCTCTTTATTAATAATAAGTAATCAATACTGACTTCTTTACTTATCAAGGCAATCTACATTTGATTTGTATTGCAAATTGTGAAACTGCGACTGACAAAAGAAATCCTTTTTCCCCCTTTCCTGCCAAGCACTGATAAAATAATCCCATTTCAACTAATAACGAAGACGCAGGCACAATTCGAGTATTATAAATTTCAAAATATTAGAAAAAAGTATAAACGCATGAAACTGACATAATGGAATCAATGCCCGTAAAATTTTCTATTACTTTAAAACATAGTTCAAAGCTCGAGGTTTGGGGTTAAAAAATAAAATTGCAACACAAGCATAAAAGTTTCTTATTCACATTTTAGTTAGTATGAAATCTTGTTCTAAAGCAACGCGAGATCTGTTTCGAGAGAGACTTAATTAAAAGACGAGAGAGACGTCATCAAAGACAGAGTTAAAGGTGCTCCAGGTTCAGAGAAAAGTTCAACAGAAGATTTTTGGGGCAATCCGATATTAAGTCCGAGTCCCTTCATTTCTTTAAATTATTGTAATATTTTGACCATAACCAATCAAATAAAAGAGTAGATAACAAAATAATTCTTTTATTTACAGCCCTATATATTTACAAAAAAACAACTTATTCTCATATTGGTTGTTTTCTTTTTTCTTCTAAGTCTATCTAGTAGCGGTGATTTTCGTACCATAGGTACCATTAAAAAGATAACTATATTTTCTTAGAAGAAAAAATTTTTTTTTTTTTGTATTGAGAATACGTTTCAATAACCAAAAAGTTGTCACTGCCATCGTAACTCTTAGAATTTCACTGTTGTTTATCCTATGATTCTTGAGCACATACCTCAAAATGCCTTGAACCAAAATATCTGAACTTGAGAACGTAATGACAGTTACGGTCACATACATCCGGAAAGTTTGTTTTTTCTATAATTCCTCGATATTATATATCTTACGGTCAATATGAATAATCGGTTATTATTAATACTTACTGGTCATTATTAATAATAGCCAAACCGACTATTGTTAATATTGACCGGTTAGTATTAATAATAACCGATTATTCACATTGACCGTAATATTGTATTATATATATATATATATATATATATATATATATATATATATATATAATGAATTCCAACTTCCAGTTCTCTACATTTCCGGATGAAAACGATGGGACGGATAAACACATGGCTCAAAAATTTGATAGATATCTATCATATTGTTGTATCGAGTTCTCTGTAAAACTCACAACATTTGTGAGTTCTAAAATACAGAAAGGTAATCACAAAATTAAAAAAAAAATAATGAATGAAAAAGGGGGAAAAAACCGTCTATTACTACCGTTTACACGAAAGTAAAAACGTCGGGTATAATTATATTGCTATTTAAAGTATGCATAAACGTGCAGGGAAATTATCTATCTTCATCTACTCATTTGCGCACGAAATGCAGCAGGCAGGCAGGCATGTCCGTCCACCGAGATGCACGCAAATGCGGCGGTCATCTTCCCCACATACAAGTGACATTTTTCAACCGCGAAAGCGGTTTTATTTTTAATTACGGAAGACGAGATGAATTTCTTCGGTGGAGGGTTACGATTTCACAATCTGCATTCCAGACGCGTGATGCAAATCGCAGATAAACGTGTTTATCCGAGTCCGTTGGTCGAAAAAGAAACGTTTCTTCAGACGTCTTGCAGGCAATCAGTGAGTTGTGCGAGTGTCGGAGCTTCCTGCTTATTCCGCACCATGAATATTCATGCTCCACTTTGCACGGTTACATAGTTTCAAAGGAAAAAACACGGAGGAATAACTGTGACGAGTTTAAGTAGCATAGAGAAAGCATTGTAATGGACACAAAATTCGAATTCCATGTTTTATGCCGCCCCGAGTACAAAAAACACATCTTTGGCATTATGTCTGTCTGTGACAACGACAATTCGAAAGCGCTCTGAGTCACACCGATGAAATATGGCGCACGGTCTTTATTTTGCAGATTTCTATCAAACGTGAGCAAAATCTATTCAGAGAACGTCTGTCTGCCCAACTGTTCGGATATAAGTTAACACAATAACTACAAAACGAAGAGAGAAGGACAAAATTCGATATACACATGTCTGTCGGTCTGTTTCAGAAGTACGTGAACGCATTGGCTCAAAAATACAATGACTTAAATATATGAAAAACTTAATGTATGCGATTTTGTGGTTGAACTTGTAGATTTGTGTCAAATGTTGGTTCCAAACCACTGCGAAAAAATAAAAATGCGTCTAAAATACAAACTACGCTTGACACGAGAAAGTTTTGGGGATTTCACTCCCGCTGATGCTAATATAATTTTTGACAATGTAAAGCAGGAACCGTTAGATGAGTTTTATAAAACTTACAAGAATATTTGCCGGAAACATATACATTATAAGATAAACAGCTGTAAAATTATGAAGAGGTCTGGTTCTAGAGGTGAAGCCGCTATTGTATTGTTCAATTTCAACTGTCCCCTCGTCATATAAAACAGAGTTTTTTTTTTAATTTAAATTGTAGCACACAAATTAGAATGAAAAATATATCTACCATCATAAACTTTTTAATCATTTCGATTAAAGATCAAAATATCCCAAAATGAAATATATAGAGATGGATAGTTAGAACAATAAACTGAGCACATAGAAGAGTTAACTAAATTTATAACTCTAAATATAGATACATAGATATAGCCACCAAAACTAATGCCATTTCCCGTTATTAGTGCATGTACCACAATTTGAGTACTCCTCCTAAAGTATTTTCAATCATCTTCTAAACAAATGTATTTCAAATTAAAACTTTCTGCGATTTCTTTAAGGTATGTAACTAAGTGTCGAGATGAATGTTTTTAAAAAAGTTCCTAAGTAGTTATATTTTTGAATTTTTGCATTAAAATATTTTACGAAACCATAATAAACCTGGTAAATGGTAAAAACGTATCTAAAAATTAGGTAAAATATTTTTTTCCCTTGTTAATAAGAGGTATAAAGGAAAAACCTACTTGTTAAAATGTTTATCACATGAATTATTTCAAATTTTGCAGGTAACTTTAAAAATATATTACCTAGCTTCTGAACTAAAAAATACGCTGTATCTTCATCCACTGTTTAAATACTGGATTTCAACTGGTCAATAACAAGAAACGTTCTTTCTCACCCCCCCCCCCCGCAGTGTGAAACATTAAAACAACAATAGAATATTTCCAAGTAAAAAGATTACTTATTTTTTAGCTCAGGTATTGAACAAAGCATTGAAAAATTATTATATCAAATCTGAAAACAAAATACGCATCATGTTTTAATGTATAAGTTGTTTTTTTTCGGGGGGGGGGGTAAGAAAATTCTCCTTCAAAAGGTTAAAATTTGAGAAAATAACATTCAAAGGTATGTAAATACAAATATAAAAATCAGTGTAAAGTAACAAAACAATGGATTAAGAAATAAAAGTCAAAATTTTTAAACATCAAAAATATTAAATAATAAAAAATTTCGCTAATTTCAATTATTTTCGCAAAAAATTCACTGTTTAACGTTCTTATCGATAACACTAAAAAAAATCATTCGTCGTAGATACATATAAAAAAATATAGATTTAGTAAATTAGCAACCAATTCAATTAATTGCTCATCACAGGCTATGGAAAAAATATGTAGGCGGATATATTTCGCATTCTATAACATGGATGTGCTCAGGTGCGACATTTCACGCGTTAAGACTTACAGACATTCAACGGGAAAAGAGCAGCCCTGTTTCGAGGTCGAATCTTGCATGCACGTTATAAAGGCCTGGTTAACAATAAAGCGATCGGATCCCTTCGGGCAGCCTCGATTTTTGATTCTTAGTCTGGGAATAAAATTACTTAAGAGTACTATTGCAAATTCGAATTAAATATTCAGGATTTATGTGTTTTTTAATTATTTATTGGTTTATAAAAAAAAACGGTTAGATTGAATTTTACAAAAAAAAAAAAAAAAAAAGAATAACTGTTTTTTTTTATATAACTGTTTTTTCTGGTGGAAAGGGGGAGGATTTTGAAGGTCACTTTAATGTATCGGCATCTTTAAAAAAATAAAGAAAAATATTGACATTATTTTTCTGTTTGGAACATGCTGTTAAAAAATGAATAATTCAGAAAAATTTAATAAAATTTGAGATTAAGTCAATTATTAAAAATGCTCTGTCATATTCTTCCGACATCTCAATACCTTATTGAAGCTTTGATTAATTTTTGAAACTAAAAGTGCATTCTAAAGCCCCGTTCCAACGACCTGTACACATCTGGAGACAGGCACACTTTCCCCTCTCTTGTGGTTTTTTTTGGGTTCTTTGAAGTCTGTTCAGTTTACCGACAATTTGCTGGAAACCCCGGATCACCGTCAACAGGCGAGGATGGTCATAGTTGGGTCAGTTGGCAGATTTATGACCAAATCCGCAAGGCCACAGGTCGTCGGAAAGCGGATTAATACTTAGGTACAGTGTGTCTTTTGCACAAATTTCATATTCTGGCCACATTTTAATGTGACGGCTTACTCATAAACTAAACCTCTTGACCCATCAATAAAACGTATTTCAAGTTAAAAAAATGATTCAGACAGGCGTTTGGGATGGAAATCATACGCTGTAAAAACAGTGCCCTTTAGGTAATAAATCACGCTCCCTTCCGAACATCTGCGAAAGCTGCAGAATATTTAACACCGAAGAATTTACAGCTGGATAATAAACATGTAACACAGGACGGAGTTTCCGCCGCTCTTCAAATAGTCACTGGTTGCTAACATGTTGGAAGATGATGCATCATCCGCTGAAGCGATAAATTTTAAATTACAGCCGACATTCGACCCTACTTCTCAAAGAAGTCTTGAACAGGGTAAGTTACAACACAAAGAAAGCCTTGAGCAACAATAATATAATTATAAATTTTTAATGACTTTTGAATTGTGTGCGCTACTAGATATTACACCTAATCAAAATAATTATTAGAATCAGATTAGGAATCACAAAACATTTTCAACAACCGAGACAGGTAATAAATAACTCAATGAAATGTTAAGAGATGAATTTTAATTTTAAAAAACAATAATGAGCGATGGCTATACAAAAAATTAAATAGTAAAATTGATGCGCCGTCACATTTTAATGTGACGGCGCATCAATTATTTCTATTCAGATCATCAGATTATTTCTATTAACACATATTTTATGGACCATTACAAACAGTACTTTCTTAAAAAGCTTTGAAATTTCATGATTTTTTTTTTAACTGTAGGCTAAACAGAAAATTTGGGAGAACGTGATAAACTATTACAATACATTTGATTCATGCGCATTACTCAGTATAAATTGTTAAGAAAACCGCAGATTAAAATATCTCACTAAAATTTCGTGAACAAATATTTAAAAACAATTTTTTTAAATATTTAGTCACTCAACGTATCTATATCTGTATTACATTCCCGTGTACGAAATATACAGAAAATATTGCAATCGTCAAAAAAAATCGACCTCGAGATTTTGACGAAACTCCCAAGTTTTAGATTGCGCTGAATTCGAAAAATACATTTCTGGTATTATATCTACCTGTGACAAAGTTAACTCTAAAATGCTTACAGCTAGATGAATGAAATTTGATATACCGTCTTTATAACAAATTTGTATATTTCTATCAAATTATAAGCAAAATTATTTCAGAGGAAATCTGTCTGTTCAGTTGTTTCAATATAAGTTAATAGGATAAGTACAAAATGAAGAAGGTTAGGGAGATAAATTTCGGTATGCGGATTTAACATCTATAGTGTAAATACCTATCAGTGACTTTGTAATTGCAACTGATGTTCTCTGTCATTTTTTTTTTTTCAAACGGTAGGAAAAAACGCACCTACAACCCACATTCGATTTTCATAAACTACTAACCGCATGCCAGGGATTAATCACCTAAAAACTCGCCAAGATTCACAGGATAGATATGGATCGATGCTAAATTCACGCCAAGCGTTAACATTTCGTAACTACTGTATGCCAAAGAAATGCAAAGCGTTTCTATGGGATAATTCCTTTATTAGAGAGTATGCCATAAAGTTTAGAGGAGACCAGTGCCGCTGGTTTGTTTTGAAGTCTTTTTCTGCAAAAATGTCCTGATAATATACAATGTGCATTTAAATAATAATAAAAAAAACTGATATTATCTTTGATGGCTTCGTTCAATGATTGAAATTACAATAACTACATCAATAATCGAATTAAACAGAATTTCACTCTATCCGAAGACAATCGCTTACAGAAGTCACATGGTAAAATTTAAAACAAAAATCTCGCTTCGCAGCATATCCTCTGTAATACTAGTGGACTCGCGTAGCTTCTATAATGTCAGAATTGAGAAAACTGATCTTTTCCTTATCTTAATTGACAATCGCGCGAATGGATTTCACCCCGACATCTCCTATCTTGGTAAGCCATCATTTTGCCGCGATCAACAAGGGAGCCATGCCGACAGGGACAGACAACAACCGCTCACTGTTTGCGTTTATCTACCGCGATGAAGTTTATGCACGCCATAACTCATTATGAATCTTCATTGACGCCAATGAAGGCAACCAACATCTTTTTAATACTGGACCCTCTTTAGTAGGCATATTTAGATAACTCACTGTCCAGTTTCAATTGGAACAAAATAAAGGCCCTTCGTGGTTCAAGTGACAAAGGTTTCATTTTGTACAGGAAGTTATAAATAGGAATGAGACTAATCGAGATTCGGAGCATTAATAACTCGAGACCCGTTGAGATTTCAAATTAAAAATCTCATTTTACAAGGGGAAAACATTCTCTTGACAAGATGAAGAGGACCGTGTCTTCCAAATTGTAATTGGCACTACCACTCTGTCACTACCATTCTCAAATTTGCCCAGATTATTGATATATTATGTTTAACAGAGCAATTGGCTGAACAAAAATAATTTACAAATAAGAATCCCTTTTATTAGCGGGTTTTAATTTTATTTCCATTTTTTCCGCCTTTAACTTGTAATTCACTAGAATGAATATTTGCTTAAAAATTCATTTCAATATTCCCCACTTCATTTAGAGCCGTTCCCATTCTAATGGAACCAGATGAACCGATTCAGAGACGATTCAACTCAGTAATTTTAAAAGCGAACTGTCATCAATAACAACATTCAGCATCCGAGACTAAGTGAAAAATCGTCTACAAAATTTTATCTTAAATATCATCAAGTTGAAAGAGCATCATAAAAATTTCAAGTTCACTCTCAGCAAAAGAAATTCCGCTCGCTTCTTTTAGTTTACACTTCCTCCACTCCCCATTTTCTTATTTTTAAATTCGTTCCATTCAGTTTGAATCTGAACTTCCTTCATCCACTCCCAGTGAAGAGTTTATTATTTTTTAAATTGGTTAGTCCGCATAACTCAACCCATATCGAAAATTGCTTTGAAAGATATGAATATCGATTTCTTATGCAAGTCATAGCGATTATCCATTTGGTGACGATTAAGTCTATTTTTGCTTCCGACTAAAAACTTACTATTTTAAAGTTTATATCTTGATTTCTTTAACATCTTCTTTCCTTCGATTAAATGGAGTTTTTGGAAAAGGGCGAATTTTCTCCAGAACATTTCTAACAATATTTTGGAGCTCCATTAATTAGATAAACGAAGCGCCGAATTCATTACAGACAATTAAAAAAAATGTTCAATGAAACATTCTGAAATTCCTACGACACTTTATTTACATTGGATTGTTGCCATTTGACAATAAGTAATAAGCGCGATTTCTGTGCCAAGTACGTAATCGCTTTATATACTAAATTGCTAATGGCTACATTATGAAACTAAGTTCTATGCTAAATTATAATAACTCTACGTTTTAAAAACTGCAGCAAACTATGTCATTTCTACTTTAAACGCCATTCAAAGTACGATGGGAGAATATTTACGAGTGGAGCGTAAGGTAAAACATTAACTAATGTGACAGAACAATGGATCATAAAATATTAACAACTACTAACTTCCACCACAGAAAATTTATGCATTCCACACTTTAACAAATCGAAACAATACCAGCAAGAAGGACGCGATTTTTGTCTTTCCGATTCGCAGCAGCTGCTTAGAGGTAGAAAATCGAAAACAATAACTGATGTTTCGATGCGAACTGCATCGGTAAAAATTATTGCGCGATAAGAAAAGATTTTTGACAAAAAAATTCATGTTTTTTGAAGATCGGTTTAATCGTTTCATTAACAGCGATGGAAAATAAATTCTTACAGTTTTATTAATGTAACTGAAGAAGAAATTATTTTTCATTTAATTATTTTCTACTTTTTAGTCCGATTTAAAGTTTATAACTATTTGTATTATGGAATCTATTAATCAGTTTTTCTTTAATTTCAATTAATTAAAAAATACTTTATATATATTTTTAGCAATATTTTTCATTGTTTTAGTCGCTGCTATACTATAAAAAATGTTCGAATTCCCATTTATTTTACTTTATTGTTTATTTTTATTTGATTTACTTATTTCTGGCGATTGAGATTGTTTTGCATATGGGAAAACTACAAAAATCGCCATATAATGCTAGTTATTGGATTTACATAATTACATGGTAAATAAAAGCATGTTAAACGGAATAAGATAGGTTGAATGACTCGGAATTTAACAAAACTGTGAAGAGAGAACACAAACAGTATAATATGGTGTCTCTGCGAAATGGAGATCTGTCCTCCAACAATGTGAAGGTCACAAACTCACCCGCAAAAATTCCAGCAGAAATTCTACACGTATGAGGGTAATATGATCACAGCAGTGGGAATACCTCATTTGATGCTTCGATTATTCCTAAAGGGCGTGGCGCCTACAAAGCAGCAATGTGCGCGTTTTTGTATCATCGCTTGTAAAGCACTTACAGAAAGTGACTAACCCCAATCCCAAGATTAATTGAAGCAGATTTTATGCGAATGGAAACGGTCAATAAAAGCGCGCTGAAATCTGATGTAGGCAATGATTCCTCACGCTTACATCAGATTCGTGAGTATAACATTGGGCGACACAATCAATTTTACCACCCACGGGCCCTCTCAGACAATCGTTCAAGTCCACCTCCAGAAGGATATGCAAATGGAATGCATTCAGTGGGGATTTAAAACCTTCTTTTGGCGTTTAAGTAAAGAAAAGTAGAATAGTTAAGTAAGCATTCAAATGGAGACTCGCCGCCTTCGCGAAAATGATTAAGAGAACCGATAGTAAAGATAATCTCCGAGACAAGCCATAAATACAGCAGCACCCAGATTTGAGTTTCAATTTTTAACGACTTTCAGTCGTTAACAAAGTTTTCGTTAGTCGCATCAGATCCCGGGATGCATTTTTAGCTATATATACAATACAAATTTCCTTTTTAAGTACATTTTTTTTAATAATCTGAAAATTCTATTCATGTTCAACGTTTGGTTTTTATTTGATTTCAATGAACTTACGAATAATAATTCAGTTGTTTGAGTTATCCATTTGTTTCGAATAGAAACACTGTTTAAAACAAAACTTCCATTTATTCATCGCATACTTTATGAACATTCCATAAAAAATAAACAAATGCATTTGAAATATTTCTAACTAATGGCAAGAAATAATAGATTTCATTACAAGGTTAAACACTGTGTCACAGATTGTGTTACAAATTAAATGTAACAAAAATAATAAAATAATAATTATACGGAAATGAAACTAATATCATTAAAAGGGTAATCTTTTGAGTGTTAAGAGAATATAGAAATCACTTTTATGAGAGAATAGATTTTGAAGATATGAACATCAATTTCCACTGGCTGCCAGTCATAGTGTTACTTGTCTGGAAATAGATATATTTTTGACTTCTATTTTGCTTACACACCTTTTCTATTATCTTGATTTAGACATTTCGGCGACATCGTGAACATTCTGCAACGCCATAATTTAAGTGAAGTGTTGAATTAAATGCAGTTGTAGCTCAATGCAGCAATCCGAAATATTTGTATGGGAGTTTCTTTACATTTGACAGCTGCCATTCAATAATCTGTGCTAAAAATAAAGATGAATGTGTGCGTGTTTGTGCGTGCGCCAAATTTCATCCGTCAAGCTCAAAGCATTCCAAAAATAGGTTTTTCGGAGACAAGGAGCTCTGAAAAGTGGAGTTTCATCGAAATGTGGATTTTTTGATAATTAGAATACATTCTCTTCGTATACTTCGTAGACAAAAGAAAGTAAAAGTGGTTTGTTTTTGTATGTTATAATTATTACTAAATGATGATATAAAACTTTTGGGTTGTAACAACCATTTGTGAAAATTCTTATCTATTTAAGCTGGCCAAACTATGCAGCGAACGTAGTATATTTTGTTCTTTATTTCGTCATAGCCATAGGAATTTTATCCGTACAAAGCATAAGGCATTTGTTTCTGCTTTACAACAAAATAAATAGAAAAGGCGGGAGACTATAAACAGGCTTTGGAGATTCAGTCCTGGCTTTTGATCCATTAAATGCCCATCCATTTCAAAACCTGGCGGAACTAAGCATCGAAGTAATCCAGAGACAGACTGAAATGAGCAGTAAGCATTCATACATCTTATTTCTTTAAAGGATTAATTGATTCGCCAAAAGGGAGAGACGAGGGAGGGGGTTGGGGTACGGGAGGAACGGAAGATGATTCTATTACGTACCACAGAAAAACATGCTGACACATCTATTCATATTAATCGGAGCAGATCTGACAGCCAGACATTTCGTAAAAAAAGTAAAATAATAAAAAGAGCATTTTTCTAAATCTTTAAGGCAGTTTCAATGAGGTTTCAGGCAACAACAAAAAGTCATCTGCAATCCGTGGATATGCATACCTTTAAAGTTAAATATGCTAGAAATATTCATTTAACTGTTTCAAAGGCAACCTACCTTCTTAATTTCAAAAACTCGTTATCGTTCTGATAAAAATTAACACTGAGCTTTAACTCACAAATAAAACTAATGTGCTAGTATGTTCTTAATTTCAATTACGGATATTAGCGGGTGAAGGTAATGATCAAGTCGATACAATAAGTTGAAATCTGGGATGACTGGTTTCTTAAGAGCATCGAAACGTAAACGACATGATGTTCCGGAGTTCATCGGCAAGACAAAAAGGTGCACCTTCTTTATCATAATTTGGAATAGATTCATATTGTTTAGTAAGTTAAGGTCATTAGTCTTTTCTTAAAAGTTTCAGAAAAGACTTAAATGGAATAATTAAAATGAGCGCAATGACTTCCCGTCAGTTTTTCTTTAAATTAAAGTTTTGATTAAAATAATTTAAAAATTGTTTATACAGTAATAATTTAAAAATTGTTTATACAGTTGATTTTCAGGGAATTTCGTTGCTCGTGCCTAGGTAATTAAGAACTGATTTTATTTATTTGGTAAATTCATCAGAAATTATTGCGTATCATAACTATCTAGAGTCTAAACGGGAAATAATTCTAAAAAACATTCAATCCTCCAAATTCGCAGCGATACGATTTATCTTCACCTTTAAACAGAAGGAAATTAACATGAATATTGTCGATAGTTTCCCTTCCTCCCCTTTCTAGAACTGGAAACTGCACGATCGTAAGTTGGTTATTATAATATATTTTTAATTTTTCGTACATCCGGCATCATTTTACAGAGTCCGAAAGGCGTTCAGTTTAGGAGCCACCGTGTATAATTTGCCTCCTCACATACTGGGGAGCATTAGGTATTTGCATCACTTATTTGTTTTGGAAAACTTGTAACTCCATAATATTACCGGCAAAAAAAGAAGAAATTTAGGAACCATACGTCATGATGGATTTTATTATTAATGGTATATAAAGCAGAAATTTGCGTCTAATCGATAGCTTAATCCATCGATTACATAAGCTATTGAGTCTCTTGAGCATGTACCTTTAGTAAAGACCTCTTTAATGTGTCGAGAAATAACTCTAGATATTTTTATTCATCAATCAAAGGAACGGGTAATCGAAGATCGGGCGCTTGTTTTTCTCGTGAAAAAGAAACATTACCCTATATATTAATGAAATTTGAATTTGCGTACGAGAATTACAATTTTATATACTTATAATATGTTCGCCAAGGTAAATGGATTATATTCTGAGCACAGTAAGAAACAGAAAAGGGAAAATTCTTCAGAAAATAAGCTTTAACTAAAAAAAAAAACTTCACATTTTTTTAATAAGCATAGTTAAATTTAAAGTGTAAATCAAATTAGGAATTACATAAAACATGTCAAACAAAAATGAGATACATTCATGCGTGTAGCTATTTTCAATGTGCATAGAAATCTAAAATCTAGGCTATTCCAGAACTTCTTCGAAGGAATTAAGAAATTTCGTTTTATTTTGTGCAGAAAAATAACAATGCATCTAAATAGAAATTGGCATGGCCAAGGTAAAACATAGCACAAGACAATCACAGTATTCGATATTTAATAATAATTACAAAAATTCTTCAAAAGCTAAATTTTTAAAAAAAATCCAAAAAATTTAAAAATGTATTTAATATTTTTAATTTCATCAAATATATCTTTTTCCACGTAAAGTGAAAAACATTGCCCTTGATTTACTATTAAACACTCATGTCGTTGAGATTTGAATCCTGAAAATATTTATAAAGCGGGGGGAGGGGTATCCAACTAAAAGCAAATACTGGAACATCCCAAGCCGAAAGTCAACAATTTTTCTTTCGAGAAAGAATTTGATATATTTAGACATTATACGCTAAATCTTTATTTAAGAGAAGACGACCCGATTCCCCCTGATCTTCCCCGTTCTGTCAGCTGAAGAAGTTGGTTTAAAAATAGAAATTTCTTAGAAAGATTTCATTTATAATATGCTCATGCGACAGGTTAGACATAAGTTTAAGCAATGGAAAATACAGAGAACAGCAATTTATGCTTTAATGTCTTGAAGAAATGAACTGTAAGATAAAAACATGATTCAAACATTAATATCTAGAGAAAAACAATCATAAGACGATTTTAAATTATTTGCTTCATTCGATCAAAATTTGTATTTAACAGAAACTGGGATATAACTGAGAGGGTTGGATATCCTCAAAAAATAACAAGTCATGATCAAATTCAAAGATCAAGCATCGAAATTTCAAACTTAATATTTCATTATTATGTATTCGCAAAACTTGGTTTAAAAATTTGCAAATTTGTTTAACCCTCGCAATTTTATTTTCACTGAAGCTCCTAAGTTGTTTTTTTTTAACCATATTACAAAAAAAAAAAACTGATAAGGGTCTCTTGAAATTCGGATTCTAATCTGATGTTCATAAACAAAAAAAATCATAAAGCAATAACATCTAATTAAATGTCAACATAAATTTTACATGCTAAGGGATATGAAACTTCATAGCTTTTTTTAAATTTTACAATAAAATCACAGTTAAAATTCACCCTTTTGATATAAACAATTTTTTCACAAACCCAAGAACTGGTTCTAGGGTCCATTCTAATGATTCATTCCGACCTCGAACATTAACTAATGAATAAAATAAATAAATTCTCACCTCGTGGGCCAACATCTATAGCATCCAATGCTTAATTTCCATGGAGAAAGAAATACAAAACCAGAGATGGCTGGGCGAAAAAAATAAAGCACAGAACACTGCTGGAAGGGGTGACAGCACACGCCCTCTTTTCTTAGAATACACAACACTTCGCCCGAAATTCGGAACTCCCGCAATCCAGGCGCACAACACAACTCCTCACAAATTAAGAGGACGTGACGTAAAGATGGGGACAAAACGCGTAATCAGCGCGCACACAAATCCGAACTCCGATCCGACCGACTTCGTTTGCAGCTCTGGATAGGAAGAAAAAACTGCCAGGAAGCACTGCACGAGGCCTCAGGCCACGCCTTCCTCCCCCTCTAGGATGGCAGATGATTTCTTGATTGAGAATGATTTTACAGAAGGCGTCGAAACGAGAGGGTGTGATAACGCATACGCATGCTGAGACAGAAGTCTGCCAAGTGACAAATGGGTCCGACTCGCGTTTTCGACGATCCAGATTTCTCAGCCTTGGACAAGCAGAGCGATCGTTGACAGCTCTTCACTGCTGCGGCCTCGCGGTTAGGCGATGAGAAATCAGATGTTACGCCAAACTATTGTTTCATCAAGCGCTATACCAACGTGAAATGGAGCGTCAGGTATTCTTTGCAAAATAATACTCGCACACCACCTTCGAATGATATGCCAAACGCTCTAAAATAAGCTCTTCATTAGGAGAAAAATGAATATTATATATTCATATATATTCTTGATTTTCATGAATCGTTTTACACCATCTTGAATGTGAAAAACACATTACTGTAAAATATCTGTTTGTGACAAAGAAAACTCAAAACCTCTTTAAGGTAGACAGATGAAATTTGGTATATGATCTTTACGCCAAATTGGCAAATTTCTATCAAATCTAGATAAATCCGATTCAGCGGAAGTTTGTATGACCGGCTGTTCGAGTATACGTTAACACGAGAGAGAGAGAGAAATTAACTAGATAAAATTTGGAACAAGGACTTGAACATTTGTCGGTCCGCACTTTCAGAAGAAAGTAAAAGCGACATCTCAAAAACACAATGACTTAAATAAATTAAATTTGACATGCGATTTTGTGATTGCAAATGTAGTTCTGCGTCAGTTTCAAACCGTTAAGAAAAAAAGGTGTCTAAAACACAAATTCACTTTTATTAAAAGAGTGTGCGAGAGAGTTTTGGGGAAACCACTCCCGCTAATTATTATATGTGATGAAAAGAGATACTGACACAAATTTTTAAAAAAATGCGCTTCCATGCAATTACAGGACACAATTCTTCATTTGTAAAAAAACACAAAATTCAGAGCAGGGCGAAGGGGGAATAATTCACTTCTACTTATTATCAGTGATACAGGAAATATAAATGGCTGCCGACTTAGGTGTTTTTTTTTCCCTCCACCCTTTATTAGATTTGGGTTTAAAAAGTGTGAAAAATGTACTACGATTTTGCATCTATATCCACTAAAGAAGGACATAGGATCAATGGTCAGAATAATATAAAATTTTAACAAAGTGATTTTTTGTATTCTATGACTGAATATGCATGCAGCAGATCACATCATAGATGTACAACCAATCACAATGCATTCGCATATCGAAAAGTAATCGTAACTAATTATTATATCGTTTACATGAACAGTCTCTAGATTGCAAAAATGTGACTTGTACATAATATTCTTAGATTAAATCCCATTATGACATAATAAATGATCAAACTGTAATTCTGTATCTTCTTAAAAAAGGCATTTTAAAAATCTTGCGTAAGGCAATGAACGCTCCACTTTCCATTCTTATGTTTATATATCCTATTCAAAAAAAAAAAAAACTAATGAAATAACTTTGATAAGAAATAAGAAATGCCTATATCTGTGAGTGGTTAAAATATCCAACGATCAAATCCTGAAAAGTAGCACTAACCATAAAAAATGATTTTTAATTTACTGATTGAACAATACTTTTGAAATATTTGCATGTAAACAACAGTATGAAGTTCAGATTTTTTTTTTTCAAAAAAAAATGGTTTGCCATTTTTTTCAAGCTATCGAATAGATCCAAATAAAAGGGGCATCTCCCATTTTCTTCTAATTTAATAATTGTTGAGAGGGCGCCAATTTTGTTTGGTACGGAAGAAAACTTTCTTTGAGCTCGAAATGGAGACAGTTCATATTCAGGTGATAAACGTTAAATGCGTCGCGGTATTAGAACTTTGAAATTCATTGTGCATCTGGCAGAGAGGGACACGTGTTGGACAACGTGCAAAATCAAATGTCAGACAGCATACGCAGTTGTGTTCGTTATGCGACTGTCAACTCACGAGAATTGACATCACTTTTAAGCAATTCTTTCAAATTCAGAAGAAGAAAAAAAGTTGTCCTATAGAAATTTCGAGATTTTCATCACCGAAAATAAATTTGGAACTTTTTCTTGACAAGTTAGCGTTGTGCTTTAACTTCTTCAAAACAGGTGAAAGACGACATTCGATCAAAATGACAGAACATGTTCTGTAAATTGCAGCCATCCAAAGCACCTTCTGCAGATTCCATCTTAAGAGGACGCGTCCATCCATCTAAAAGAAATATTGCCTAGAAAAAGCAACACACATTCTCAGATGTATCTTTAAGAACACAGAGCATTCCCCTGGGAGACCTTTCCTTAAATAAGACAAGAGGCCGTTCATCCGAGCATTTTGTTTTGACAGAGCGGGGAGGACTAAACGGTTGGGGAGGGAAACACGTCATTTCATTAGAAGCTAATGATGGTGACGAGATATATTGAGAGAACACTCATTCTGTTTCCGGAGGAATAAAGATAACGGAGATAATGGACGTGTGATGAGAACATGATGGCAGGTACCAGGGGAACTAAATGATAAAATTCCGTAACCATTTTAGAAAACGTAAAACTAAAACCAGACATGCATGTGACAAAATCATAGAAGGAACTGCAATTGGATGAAATAAAACTGGAGATGGTTATTGTTATTCCGATGAATTTTATTTTGAAAATATTTACAAAAAGTTTTATATTTTTAAAAGTCCGATATCAGACGTCTTATAGAGACGTCCGATATTTTTAAAACTCGTTATTGCCCATGATAACAGATTAAAAATAAACAATGGTCTTAAGTTGAAATATTTTACTTTTTATTGAAATCAATGCAGTACTAATTTTCTTAAATCATCAAGAGCTCGGTTCCGCCTTTATATACATATATTTACTCTATCAGATCCGTAGTCAGTCCCTAAAACCAACCCTCCTGCCATTCTAAGAAGACGCTAAAAGTAATCGGCACGCACACTGTCATAATCTGAAATAAATGATCAAACAGCCAGTTTCTAAACTTGAATTGAAACTCTACTCTGAAAGGCGAGTTACCTGTCGATAAAGTTCAAGAAATTCTGAAGCCACTAACTGTCTTTCCCCCCCCCCGGTCTGAAACATACAATTGATCTCCCACACCGACTTTAATGACGCAAAGCTTAACAGAAATCGACGGAAAGAAGCTGAAACATACGGCTAGACATGACTAAACGCATTCAATAAAACATACATCAGAAAGCAAAAACTTCTATCTTATATTTCGATACAAAATATCAGAGAAAATTAATTCAGGAAACGATTATTAAAAATACATTTTAATGAAATTTTTATTTATCATTACTTATAAACTATTTTTTCTTCTAATGGAACTATATACTAGCGATCACACAGAAAAAAAAATAATTGCCTAGAACAAAAAGATAGCCAAAAAAAAAAGAACATCTTTAAAAAATTGATTTTTCGAATTATTTATGTCTCAAAACTTCCCGCAACTTAAGTTTCGCCATCATCTTCTAAATATATATAAACTACATGTAACATATTTCTCGTCTTTCAGTACAAGTTCGTAGCCGAAAGCTACTTAAGAACAAACATGTGTTGTCGCTGTTGTCATGTGGATGTTAATCGTTTTTCTCGGCGACATAAAAACAAAACAACGACGGTGGGAAGAAGTTGTAAAAACAAACATAAAATCCTCGTTACGCAATTAAACAGCAAAATCTAGCAACGAATCGTCGGTTCAAAGTGGGAGAGAAAACAACTATTCTCTATCCAATTCATGCATAAACGAGCATGGTCTAATCCACCTTTTTAACGCGCCGGAACGGAGCAGAAGCGCGTGCGCACGATCAACGATCTCCGTACTCCCGCTGCCATAGCAACCACTACAGGATGTTGAACCTGAAGACGTGAAAGAAAAAGGTTGATTTTAAAGCAGCTACAACTTTGCCATCGTAAATGAATAGCTTATCAGTAAAAATGGAAGAAAATCAAAGATAAAAAACGGCGGTTTTCTTTTTTATCATAGTTCGCCCATCACCAGTAGATGCAAAAATTCCAACACTCTCATTATCAATTAAGGGCGTGGTACGGTTAAACAATTAAAAGTAATAAAATGTTGTACTTTGATTTTTATACAAATGTGTCGAATGATTAGAAATTTAATTTTTTTAAATATAATGCTTACTTCTAAAAAAGTAGAAAATGAGTAGGTGAAAAATGTATAAATTCAAAAAGCATTTTTAAAATATTGATTTTCTATGTAAGATAATCTAAATCTAAAGAGATGATAAATTCTATTCGATAGTGAAAATGATGTCAAAACTGTCCCAAATATTTTTCCTAGCATAAGAAGCATGAAAATAAGCATTTTGCAAATCAGTTTTCATAAGTGTAGAAGGAATTCAATTACCAGAAGAGAATCATCTGCTAAACTATCATTAATATAAAAGTTTCAAAATGCCTTAACTGAGAACTAACTCCTAAAGCATGGACCTGGTTTTTAAAATATCGATGTTCTGGGGGTAAATAATAAGCCATTGTGTGATTATTTTTTTTAATTTCCTTTTAAAAGCAAGGTATTTCATTTTGTGAAAATTTAAGAAATAGTAAAAAAATAAAAGAGAGGGAGAGAGAAATAATTTAGTTTTCGGGCATAAAAGGTATAAAAATGATACATTTTATGATTTAAATTTCTCAAGTTTTTAAAAGTTTAACAACACATGCAAACATTTAGGGGTTAAAAACAATTAATATTTAGTGGAAGTATTAAGGAGGAGGAAACAAAAATATTTTTCGGGCAATATGAAAATTGCCCAAGTATATTGTTACATTTTGAATTAAGTAAATAGCTACCTATCAGCATTTCAATGACATAGGAAACCACTTTTTCATGTTTTATTCAGCAAACAATTTGCAGTAATCAGACATGACACAGGCTTGGAACAAGATAAGCTGAACTTCATAAAATAATGAAATGCACCACACATAAACAATGAGGGGTAAAATAAATATGATTAATTGAACAATAAAATGTAAATATAAGCAAAAAGTGATTGAGATACTAAAAATATTGTAGAATTATGACATAAAAGAAAATTTGATCGACTCTGATATCCGCCGAAAAGTGCCATGTCTGAAATATACACTACTGCCATAGATAGATTCTTACCACAATGTTCATATTTTGAAGGGATGGGGAAATTACAAAAACCATGTGGAAAGTCCTACATGGACAAGAGTGCAATTATTGCCAACTGAACAAAGCAATTTTTTTAAGAAAGCAATAACGTAACAGGGAACTTATCTTCAGTATAGACTAAACAAATGCAGAAAAATTAAAGAATTACTCACCTTGCGGATACAGCAAAACCCCACCAACGCCTAGAAGCCCGACGGAAACACCCTATATTAGGACAGGTTCCAGACAAGATTTCATCACTAAGACACAACTGCCAACTCAGTGTGGTTAAAAGAAGATGAGAATTCCAAATCGGAACTATTCCTTGGCGGTTTTTCTCCACTAATAACTTCTCCAGCCGTGCGTTGAAGTTTCACGATCGAACGAGACCTTGCAATGTGTGTGTGTTGAAGAGATGCGGTTCGCTGACTTAGGATATCGATCCGCTGGTGGTTGTACGATACGACGCTGAGCACGTGCGCGGGAAAATGCCGGCTCTTCCATTTCACACCACACCCGGCTTACAACGGTATGTCCACTACGCAGGTGGAGTAGAAGCAGTGACACCAACAGAACAGGGGGGGAGGGGGGGGGGGTTCCTTAAGTTATGCCCGTCCAGAGCACGCGAGAAAAACATTTTAATCTCTCCGAATTAATGAAACTCTGCCATGCTGGAAAGACGCCTTCCTTTTCATTATGCAAATATCGCCGTGGGAAGAGTGGATCAATAGCTTGATCGCATGGTTTGTAGCGTCCGACCACAAAGAACTCGTTTCTTAACTCGTGTTACAAATAGTAAGAAAAACACCGGAAATGCGAAAGTTATCCGCAATAGTCCCGACTTTTAAGATACACTACCGGGTTAGAAAAGATCAATGTATCGCATAACAAGATCAGTGATATCCCAAAGAATTATGCAAAAGGAATTTAATGGCTTGTTGATATTATTAAGAAATGATTTTGAAACATCGACCTCGATCACTGACAACACTGTTTTTTGTTTTTTTTGAAAAATGATTATATTAATGATCATCATCATCTTTCTTTTTTTTTTCTTCTCTCATTCCCGGAAAGTTTTTGCTTTTTGATATGGTTAGCGCGAACCTTTGTTGGAGATTTGAAAGTAACATTTTGAACCAGATAATAATTATATAAAACATTCTACGTTACAAAAAAAAATGGCAGGTAAAATAATAAGAATAATCAAATGATTTTCTGATTAATAAAACATGCGACTACATCACATGATATAAAAACATTTCAAAGATATTTATGCATATTTCGCATCAACAAAATAACTGCGTGTATCATACAGTATTTCACTATATGCAGTCTATCGCCCTACTGTGAATTCACGTCATTTACTCTTAGTATTTGAATTCTAAAATTAGATCGGCGCAATGCATCTGATGTATGCCATATATCTTCGCTTTTCTAATTTAATTTTCAATTATGATTTCAAAAATAAAACATAACCCGGTAAATTATGTAGCTTTAATCGAAGAATAAAAGTGTTATATGTTTAAATACGTGAAGAAAACGGCCCAATAATGAATGACGATTAAATATAAACAAAATAACATTTCATGCAAAACGAGCTTTAATGAGATTTAAAAGGTTAAAAATATAGCATACTAATTTTACTTCAAAAATGAATCTTTAAACTTCAATGAATCCACAACTACTATTGAACTGCGCCCACATGAAGGCCGGTTACATTTGACAGTTTTCTTTGAACATAAATTAGTGGACGAAAGCAAGGTAGGGCAAGTTTACAATAAGTCGAGCGTAATCCATCCTTGTAAAACACAGCACCACAGGCAATGACCAAGCGAAAACAGAAATCTAGTTGGAGTTAGTCCAAAGAAAAATCGATCGGAACTCAACAATTTTTTCGCAAGCTTAGATAAAATGCATGACGTTCAACTGAGAAAAGTCAAACACTTTTATTTTGAAATGTGGAGAAAAAAATATTAAAAATTATCTTATACGCGAACCACTTTAGAAATTATTAATTAACATAAAAGAACTGGGAGCAGATGTATAAAAACATCTAATATTACATAAATTTCTTTATTACAAAAATTTTCAAACTTAATCCATATTTTTTTCATAGCGGGCTAGTTTATTCATTTTATGTCTGTACTATCGACATTCAGAATATATTTCGTCAGGGCAATCTAAGTAAAGTGTAACTAACCAAAAAGAAGATAAATTCAAAACTACTACAATAAATGTACATTTATTGAGAAAAATGGATATGCAGAAAAGCATCAAACTTTCCAAAGAAAAATGACGAACTGAGATGATTAACCTCAAAGAAGAACAATCCAACAAGATCTTATCTGAATAATGCCACTTTACAAGTTTTAATTAAGGATAAATATAACAATAACTACGTGACAGGCAGTCTACAATAAAATAGCCAGCGGGAGTGGTCTCCGGAAGCTTTATCATATACTAACTAATAAAGGTGTTATCCGGGAGAACGCCTTGCATGGCATTTGCATACGATAGCTAATATTAAAGTATTGCGTGAATGCAACATTTTTATTGAATCCACCGTGTGATCCTTGACGAGTTTTAGGGCGATTGATGAATGGCATGCGGTTAATAGTGCAGTAATGTGCTTTAGACGTGTTTTCCTCCAACTGAATGAAATCAAAATCTGACGTTGAGCTACAATTGTACTCACAAAATAAGATACTATATCATATATATAAGTTAGACTCGTAACATGCTTCTGAAAATACAGACCGACAGAATGTCAATGCCTTGTTGAATTTGGCCCAAAATTTAATAGGAATCTATACTATAGATGTTAAACCATGTACCGAATTTTGCCCGTCTATCTCTCTTTATTTTGTAGTTATCGTATTAACTTGCATTCGAACAGCCGGACTGGCAGACTTCCTCTAAACAGATTTTGTTCAAAATTTGATTAAAAAAATTATAAATTTGGTGCAAAGACCATATTCCAAATTTCATCTATCTAGCGGTTTTTTTGTTTTGTTTTTTTGTCACAGACAGATATTTTTCGAACACAGGGAGGTCAAAACGTGGAGATCAGTCAAAATCTCGAATTCGAATTTTTGACGATTACATTACTTTCTTTTATTCTTCGAATAAGAGAAAGCAAAGATGTTACGGTATCTTGACCAAAGCCAAAGAAATGAAGCAAAATAAAATGGGCATGGACACATGCACATTATACGCCACTAGTCGCGGGGAGATATAGATATAAGAATATTAACAAAACAGTTCAGCGGAAAATGTGACTTATCACTCAAAGGTAAATAAGTGTTACTTGACCAACTAACGTTACTTAAACGCCCACAAAAAACGATCCATTAACTGTCAAGTGCAAAAGCCCCATAAGCCAGACAAAAATGAGCAACGTGCCACTAGCTGATGGAGTTTCCGGTCGCTGCGCTCGCAGAACATAAGCACATGACCAGGTGTTATCGTGCAAGCAGATGTTTGAAATAAAAAGTAAAACCGAAATGGGCGGAAGTTTTCATACAAGCGCTATTGTTACATAAGAAAGAAAACTGTTACTTTATTGAAACGACTTTCTTTCATCATTATTTAATAATGTTTCAGAAGAGAACATTATTTTTCAATGTAGACAATATATTTAATCACGAAATATTTTTTCAATAAACTAGCAAGAGTGGTCTCAACGAAACCCTTTCGCATACCTTCTAATAAAAGTTTGTCCCCTACAAAAAATTGTGAACCTGGAGTAAGGCACAGGACGATTTATTTCGCGAAATGAGAAATGCCTTGTATAAATACAAAAAAAAAGCAATCATTATGAAATTCAAATAAATATGAATATTTCATGAACCAAACTAATAAAAGATACATTGTACTTTAAAGAGCACTAATGCTGCTACAACTAAAGCACAAATAAACTTAACCAAATTAGAAATAAATATTAAAATTAAATGACAAAATGGAACCAAGAAGAAAGAAATGATGAATCCATGAGATTTTGGAGGTAAGAATTAGTATCACAAAAATCAAAGACAATAAATTACACAATAATAAGCAAAATATTTTAAATCTAAGCAAGACCACAGCAAAATTGAATTTAAAAAAAAACTACAAAAAATTCATTTAATCATAAAACCAAACTAATTATAATATTGCTTATATAGTTATGAAATATTAACCTTTGGAGTGAATTTAGCATTTTTAAGAATCTATAGTGTAATCCTTTGCGACTATTTTGACGATTAAAACCTGGCATGAGGTTCATAGTATCCGGAAATCGAATTTGTATTTCAGACGTGTTTTCTTCCAACCGATTGAAACAAAAATCTGAAAAAGAACTACCTTTGTAATCACAAAATCGCACGCCAAACTTGATATATTTAAACCATTACGTGTTTGAATTGTCGCTTTTACACGCTTCTGGAAGTTACAGATCGACAGGTGGTCAATTCCTCGTTGGATATGACTCAAAATTTGAAAGATGTCGACAATATAGATGCTAAATCTGCGTACCGAATTTTATCCGTATGGCTTTCTTCGAATTCATTTATATTCAGACAGCTGGACAGACAATTTCCGCTGAATGCATTTTGCTCAATATTTGACAGAAATCTACAAATTTGGTGTTAAGTTCCATCCATCTACGTCAAAGTATTTCCGAATTATATTTGTCACAGACAGACTAAAATGCGTTTTTCGAAACAGAGAGATCTAAAACGTAAAGATTTGTTAAAATCTCAAATTCGTATTTTTTGACGATTACAATACTTCCTCTATACTATGTATATGAGAAAACAAAAAGACAAATCGTACAAAGGCAAGCTGTTTCGAAAATTAAAAATAATTCACTCAAGACACGGCTCAAGATAAATTCAACAAGGTGAAAAATAGGGTGGAGAATAACTGAAATTTATTATTTCTTGGCTTTTTACTATTTTTGTTACTTAGCAAGACACACGGCAAGTCTTGGGATGTTAAGATCTTTTTATAGCGTAAATGATAAATGAATTGAATTGTCACTCTTAATCTTTCTCAACCCTAAATTTTATACTAAAATATCAGACTAAGTGCAGAAATATTAAAAAGACAAATGAGGCTCCTAAAGACTCCTCCCGTTGAAGGTTCCGAAAGCTCGAGATTTTTGAGGAATTTCAGAAAGTTATTCATTTTGTGTTTTTATTTAATTACAAAGTCTGTGTTATCGAACTTATACAAATTAAAATCAAATATTATTCAAGTTAATTTTGGAACATTATTCTAATAACATTCCAAACTAATTGTCATTTATAAGTTTTATATTATGTTATATTATAATTTTTTTTAAAGTACTATATAATTTTTAAAAAATGTCTGAGATTTAAATTATGTTCAAGACAGTTTTATCATTTTCAAGACAATTTTTCGTTCAAAATTATTTTTGAATTTCAATTGTGCACTGTTAAAATGCACAATACTGAAATCAACTTTTAACAGACATTCAGCGTACTGATATTTTAATTTGTCAAAATTTGCTTATTTAATGTGGCTTATATAGAAATTAAGTAATATCAATCAAAAAGATCGGTTTTGAAAGTTTAGAGATGAAATGATGCCCTCGGGATCTGCATCGTCTCAGGGCCTCTAGAACGCTTCATTCGGTCCTGATCAGACTACCTTTCCAATTGACGAATGGAGAAAGAAGATGCGCAAAGGAATCGCGTCGGATGGTCCAAAAAGGTGCGAGCAAAAATCTAAGGTCTTATCTGGTGGGCAATAACAGCACAGCGTTTCAAATAAAAACCGGCATCTCAAGAAACCAAATCTTTTTTGTGGTTTTCATCTTTAGAGAGCTCGCTTATCGGAGACATTTGGGGGGAAAGGTTTCGCATTTCCCTTCAGCGGCCTCTAAAATTTCAAAGGGTTGACCGAAGAGCTGCTCTGAACAGCCAGCATCAATGAAAGCAAATCCTTTCAACCCTTCAGCACACGCACCCACTTTGAGGCTGAATATGTGGAGTCATTTTCACTCTAAACTGTTAGGCAAATTACTTCTTATGCGAGTTTTCTAAAAATAATAAACAACAAAATGAATAAATGAAAAGAGTTTTTTTTTTTTCCGCACAAATAAATAATATTTCAAACGGCTTTTCAACATTGTTCCTCATTTTTCTCCATCATTCCTTTTATATATAAAATTTTAAATATCAAATAAGATTCCTGGCATAAAATTTAAATTATGAAAGAAATCAATATTTTCTTTATAGTTTTTTTTATTTTTATTTTTTTATATGACTATCTTTTTCGTGCAATCAAGTTGTTTCATTCGACGAAAAATTCGTCTACTGACTTTTTTCATTTCTTCCACAAAATCCTCAAATCTGAAACACTGCATTTCATTAATATTTGAAAAAAAAAGAATGACAGTAGAATGCATTTGCAGATAATATTCTTAAACATATAATAATTTTTAACGTTCGCTTTCACTCTGCGAAATACACTGAATGACTGCATAACTCAGTCTACCACGTCCAAGTGGACAACTATGGGTTACAGGCACGCAACAAAATCATTCAAAGAAGGAAGAATCCAAAACCCACACGCAAATAATTCAAGAAGTCTCGAAGTAGACGGCACAGACCAGCCACATTTATGACGTGAGAAGCCACTAAAACCGAGCCATTTGAAAGGAGGGGGGAATCAAACGATTAGAGCTTTAAGCACTCTTTTTGACGGGCTGAAAACAGATTTGTTGCATTCTGATTTAAATTAAGATCTAAATAGCGAAATCCTTTTATTATTATTATTAATAATTTTAAGTGGAATTTGTTCGATACCTTAAATATATTCACGTCTTTAAGCCTAGAGCAATAAAGATTGACTACTCAAGTTCGATTTCAGCAATTATTCACTATATTGTAGCATTATTACTTATTGTATTGTATTACTTATCATTGTTCGGAAGTATTTTCGTGTCTAAAATTTTCAATGCAGAAAATATTTTTATGTACAAAAAAATCTAATGATAGTAATGTAATAGACTGTCGAAAAAAGACAGAGTACTAAATGATATTTAAAAAAAGCCAAAAATAGTATTTTTTTTTTTTTTTCCTTTAGTAAGGAAATTTAGAGAATAATACAAAATTCAATTGAGCGCGGCAAATGAGAATCGGAGAAAACAAAATCAATTAAATATCGTCATTCAAGGGTAGGTAATGTCAGCAACAAAAATAAAATAATCTTTTGAATACATGGATACATAGTTTTTAGTGAATAAAAAATGATTTACTATAAAATTGGTTTTTCTAAAACTTTCGCTTTCTTGGTGCTTTGAAATATTAATGAGGAAAATTTGAAGAAATCTATTCATCAGTTTGGAATTTTGTAGCGTACAATCAATTTATGAACATTCATTTTTAATGGATTATACTTCACTTAAAGCAATTTTGCGACTCATTTTATTCAGAAATGAATAGCAAAAAAAAAAAAAAAACCGATTACAAATTTTAACATGTTTAACTAGCAGACACGTTGCGATTTAACTCCTAGATTAGTTTATTATAATAACTATGATAATTTATGATCACCAGAAAAAAAGGTTTTCATTTTATTAACATTACTCAAATAAAATTAAATTTTCTTTTAAATAAGAATATAAAATTAGTATTTAAAAAAAACGAATGTCTGAAATGAGTCAAAACCTATCTCCCATACTTCGGTGCAACATGCCTTCTGGTCGGCAATGACACAACTGCTAAAAATTAAAACACTGAAAAGCAACCACACCACATCACGACTCTCTAAGCAGTAGGTGTCATCTAAAGTTTACAATAAAAATGATTTAAAAAAAGAAAAGAAAATGCAAATAAACGCACTCGAACAGAAACTGCTTATCAACGATACCGAAAAATCACATCACGGTTAACAATTACGCAGTAAAACATCGCCAAGGAGTGGCAATGTTTTTGAAGTATTAATTCAAAAACATTTTAGATAAATTCACGAAACAATTCAATATATACAACATACATATGAAACTAGCCAGGGTCTTTCCAAAACTTTTTCGCTCACTCTTTAAAAAAGTTCAATTTGTATTTTAGACTCGTTTTTCACAATCGAATGGAGCAAAAATTTGACCATAATTACAATTACTAACATAAAATCATATATCAAATTTGATGTATTTAAGTCGTTGTATTTTAAGGTTATTGTGTTTATATATGTCTAAAGGTACAGGGACAGACAGTCAACTCCTAGTAGCGTTTGGCTCAAAATTTGATAGCCGTAGACTATAGACATTAAAACTATGTATCAGATTGTATTCACCTAGCTCTCTTCGTTTTGTAGTTATCGTATTAACTTATATTCGAATAGTCGGACGGACAGACTTCCTCTGAATAGATTTTGCACAAAATTTGAAGAAATTATATATATACACACAAATTTAGTGTAAAGCTTATATACCAAATTTCATCCATCGGGCTGAAGACGTTTTTATCTTTGTCATTCTCCAGTAATGTGTTTTTCAAACTCAAGGTGATCTAAAACGAGGAGATTCGTCAAAATTCTCCAGTTTGAATTTTTTGATCATTACAATACTTTCTGTACACTTCATATACAACTAAGTAAAAATAATATACTAATAAATAAATAAATAAAAAATACATACCCACCGAGTACTTTTTTCCCCCCTCAATGTGACACAATCCAAAAGAAAGCCTCCCCACCTTATCCGTGATCTTCACCTCGCAGGGCTTGTAGAATCAATCCCCTCGACCTTTCCACTATGACTAACCGCCAAAAGAACGCTCCCCCAGTGACTCACTTCTTGCTCAATGGGCTGCAGAAACCTGTAGGCTACATAAATTACAGGTATACCGTGATGTTACAGGAGCTTTCCTTTTTCATCCGTCCTTTGGAAGAAGGCCAACGAACACAAACAGAGCAAATCCATTCACTTTTAGATTGGAAATGTTTCCTTATCGGCAGCTGCATGCCGATGCTTGTTCTGTTTGTTAGCAGATAGATACACACTATTTTCTTTGATAAATGCCAAATGATAACACACCAGGCATTTTTTGGATGTGTTGTATGTTGTTTTAGACCCACCACTGCATTAGGACGATACACAAAGATGGAGGAGGGCATTTTATTCATTGTTTTGAAGGGAGGGGAAGGAATTGACGGGCAAAATTGCGACATGCGATTGTATGTGCGTGTGTGCGTGCGTGCATGTTCGCATATTGGCTTGCAACAGATAGGGCCGTTTGACTTGGAATATCAAATCTAGCCCGATATAGTTTCGAAGAAACAAATATGCACCTTGGAGCGATATTTTTTTTAAATTTTAAATAATTAGAAAATAAACTCGACTTTTATGTTCTGCGCGATTATTTCCGCAAACGTTCCCCGTATAAAATAACTTTTTATATCATTTTGAAATTCAAAAAAAAAATTATCTTTTAAATGATGTTAATTTAGTTTCCTAAAATTCTGTAGTCAAGATTTAAACACTTTATTTAATATATTATAAACATACATTTTAGTCTATTTCACAACACTATTTTCATTGTTTTGAATGTAATCAAAATCCTTTCATTATTTCCCTAAATATCTGATCGTGTGATTTTCTTCCCTTGTTGAAAACTAAAGAAGGATTCCATTTAATATTCAATGTACTTGCAGAACGAATAAAAAAAAAAGAAGTTATAATAATCGCTAAATTTAGAAGAAGCTAAACCGGACATAATACCGCTATGATGTAAAGGGATAGGTCTCCATTAGAAAAGTTCATATACACAATGTACAGAACATATGCAAGACTATTAGAATAACAATGCTTTAATATCTGGCAATTTGACGAATCAGGGGTCTGACGATTTTATCTAAACGATTCATCTGAAATGAAACAAAAGCAATATGTGCGGCGAACAAGCTGGTCGTTAAAGGCGACTAGTTAACAATAATATATGCCGTTCTTAATGGATAAACTTTTATTACGAAGAGTGAGAATATTTTCAATCAAATTAATAAAAGTTTAATAGAACATTCTAAGGATTTTGACACGAATTTATGTAATAATCCAATCACTAATTAGAGCTGCAAAGATATATATATATATATATATACACAATATTCAAATACTTAAGTACATATTAGAGTAAAAGCAATTTTAATTTTCAAAATTCAATGCTACAACTTTATCAATCTTATGTAGTTTGGGAAAATTTTAGAAACAATTTAGATGATCATAATTGAATTTTTCACATACATAAAAACAATGTGTCAAAAAATTATTCAAAAAATATTTTAGAGAAAGAAAAAAAAAGAGTAACTTATTATTTTTATTCATGCAAGCAATTTGAGCTCAAAAGAAATTGTTGGTTACTGTGCTACTTTTTTTAATCCAAAACCTGTTAAAGTGGAGATAACACTTTTTCCACAAGCGAATGTCAAACAAAATTAAATGCCACAAAATACAAGCAGTTTTATTAAAAGTTAATTATAAAGCACGGATTATGAAAAATAAATTCTAATACAATTCGTTTCATTGATTGTGTCTTTTCGATCTTAGTCACATCCGATTTTATCATTTAACACAAAAGTAAATCTGCAAATTTCCGCAGCTGCCGCCTTTTCGATTTGCAATGTGAGTCACTTACGATAAAAGGATTGCAGAAAAATGATTCACCTTCCCACACAATCGACTCTTTCCTAGTAATTCTATCTCAATGAAAATGCTGTCATTGGGAAATTAAAAAAAATTAATAATAATAAGGCATAATAATGTACTGAAAATAAATATTTACACCTGCATTTATTCAATAACATGATCAATATGTCACTAGAGGCATAAAAGCAACAAACATTTAAAACGAAAAATACTAAGAAATGAAGCAAGAATATAACGAGATTTGTTTATATAAGGTAAAATTACAAAACCAAAAACTGCCCTTCACAGGAAGTCTTGTCCGTCTGGCTGGTTGGCTATTCCAACACAAGTGAACACAGAGATTGCAATATATAAGGAACTAGATAGATAAAATTTAGCGAGCAGATTTAACACAGATAATGTAGACACCTATCAAATGTTAAGCCAAATCTGTCAAAAGTTTGACTCCATGTCAACTTGTACTTTCGCATGCTTATAAACACAACTCAAAAGCACAATGATTTAAATAAATAACTTCTGGAAAGCGATTCATTATTAAAATTGTAGTACTTTATAACGATAAAACTGTATCAAGAACGCATATTCAGTTTCCTTTATCCCATAACGAAACACAAAATTCTCATGTGTGAAACTGAAAATAAAAGTCTGAAAACTCGAAAAGTTCAAAGTTGTCTACGATTTTTTTTTTTTTTTTTTTTTTTTGTTACGTAAGGAGGGGTAACACCTTTATCAAGGAGAGTATGCCAAGAGGTTTCAGTGATACCACTCCAATTGTTTTTTCTCTCCTAGCCGTTATTTTTACTGTCTATATATAAACAACAAGTTAATGTCATATAGCCCATATGTGCACGAGATCTTTTTGACAACATTTTTACTCTTTTGTTTAGAAAACTATAAAAATTCACCCCTATTATTTCCTATACCGTCATTAGGAAGCTAAAAGATTAGAACAGCAGAAATCAATGAAACAATGAACCTCATTTTTTTACCGAAATATTGCTATCAAATTGAGTTTGCTTTCTGTTCAAATTCTCTTAGTTTAGTTTAGTTGTATTAACGTCCTGTTTTAAAGCACCACTAGGGTTATTTTGAGACGACCTCGTCATTTTGAACCGCGGTCAGATGATGAGAACGACACCTGAGTTGGCACTCCCTCTCCAAACTTCCATATCACACCAGTGGGAGGACGTCAGATTCTTTTAATGTTATGGTTATAACAGCGTAAAATTGTGAGTACCAGATTCAGAGATTTTCTCACAAGTGCCTCTATTAATAGTAACGCTAATAATAACAGTTCAGATGGATGAATTTTTGGAAGAAAATCATGACACAGAATCGAAACACAAAGCAGATTCTGAATACTCTAGATAATCTGATCAAAAGTCCTTTCTTGCTCGTGAAAAAAATAGCACAACCTTATATAAAATGCATTCTCTAGTAATATGAATAATTTGTCTTCTAATTTATGTTGAAAACTCATTATATTCTGTACGAGGAATGATAAAAATATTTTTTGAGTATTTTGAGGGTAAAGATAAATGGCAAAAGTTACGAATTTTCAAAGTTGTATGTTTAAGCTCCGTTTTCTAAAAAAATGCAAATGTAAACCATACGTTTAAAAAAAAAAGAAAAGAATATATTATACATCCAATATTTTTATACAGAAAAAAAAATTACTTGCTTTAAAATAAATGAGTGTTTTTTATATATATATATATGGAATGGAGGACAAACAAATGGACACTGAAAAAGTTTTCGAAAAAAGGAACTATGTTCCATTTTAATCCTTTTATAATAAAAGTCGCATCTCTGTCTTAAATAGAACATATTTGCATAAAAAACGTTCATATACGTTAACCACATTTTATTTTACATAAATAATCAATAAGATAAGGAGTAAGTGTTCGGCGCGTGTGGCAATGTTCAAATACGGATGTGTATGCTGATGAGATCGGTGCTTTTGTAAACAAAGATATTTATCGCGTTGTATGCCTCGATAAAAGAATCGACACGTTTCTCGTATAGCGTTTTATAAGAAAAACCCTTCCAAGAAGGTAAACCATAGTTAACTAATGTCCCTATCTGCCGAAACGTGGATCTTCATTTAAATAGAGATCATCCATAAATGGATCTTTCTCAGTTCATCTCTTCTCTAACGGTCTCCGTAAAATGAAGCACCTTTCGTTTCTATTATAGAATTCTAATACACAAAATATTGATTAATAATATTTAAAAATATACATTCGGTTCAAATAAACCGACAGTTTTCCAATACAGTTAGATCCCATTCGGACTATTTAATTGGATGTATTCATACACAACGCAGCCATTTACGATGTCTTCCACTTCAGCTGCCTTGGAATGTATTCATTTCCTATTCCATTCATATTCAATCGATCCATAAAAAAATGCAGTGACTTAAGACAATCTTGGAATTATAAATGAAAATTTCTGCATTCCTAACTTTTCTTTTCGCCTCTGAAGCGTTTCATAAGGTATTTAATGATGCAGCTAAAATGATTTATATATTCTTTCCGATCAAAACACAAATGAAGAAAAGGGAGGAAAATGCAAAGGCACATGCACCTTTCTCAAATCCTACGCCAATGCTGGCAAATCGACTGAACTGTATGAAGTATGCATTATTTAGATCGCATTCATGTCCATTTTCACTTTTTTACTTTTTGTTACATTAAGTGTAGAGAAAGTATTGTAATCATCAAAAAAAAAAAAAAAAATTCGAACTTGTGATTTTGACGAATATTTACATTTTAAACCACCCTGAGTTCGAAAAATGTATTTTTTTAATTATAATATCTGGCGGTGATAAGGGTCGTTCAAAAACGCTTTTACATCAACTTTGTAGAATTGATAAACTTCAGAGCAAAATTTGTTATCAGCGGAAATCCGTCTGTTCCAACATAAATGAAACACGAATAACGGTGTTAACCACAAAATAAAGTTATTAACCACAAAATGAAGAAAAATTCGGCACACATATTTAATATCTAAATTGTAGACACTTATCAAATTTTGAGCTAGATTCAAACATGGGCTGACTGTCTGGCGACCTGACAACGTGATCATTCAAAATCGCAATAACTTGAATACACAGTCCAGTCACATGAATGTGACCACCTACTTTCGACGTCAGCGTCAAATAACCATTTACAGAAGGCAGGTGGCAGCACATTGCAGTAAAGCGTATACAAAGGATGTCCGAAGGAATCGGAAAACATGACTCTCTTCTTGCACGTCCCACAGCTTCCCGCACTGTCAGAGATGGTTATTCTGTTCTTTGACTGGTAAATCACATTAATGTGACTGAACTGTGTATGTGTGTGACTGGACGTGATTTTGCGATTACAATTGCAGTTCTGTGTTAAAATTTGGATTCCGTCGGTTGATTAAAGAACGTCTAAAGCACCAATTCGATTTTCGATATTATCAACCACCAAGGATAGCACGATAGATTCAAGTAAAAATATTAAATTCACGCAAAAGGTTAATATTTCGCGATTACTGTACATCCCTGCCATACAAGGAGTTCTCTTCAATAGCACCTTTATTAGCGAGCATGCAAGAAAGTTTTGGGGAGACAACCACATTGTTTTCAAACAATCGAAATATTTCACGCTTGGATATCAGGAAACGATTCCATAAAAAGGAATATGAAAAAAATATCAAACACATAAAAACGCGAGGTTTATCCGTTTTCAATAAAGTGGCCACTCGGCACGGCCATCTGGAAGATGACTGTCAATTAGTGTTCCGGGGAAAACGTAAGCACAGGAGCAGGGATGAGTGCAGATGGTGTTTCGAGTTTTTCAAGTGCATCCACGCAACGTTATGACGCACGCTTAGAGACAGCACCCGCAGTTTTATTTTTGGGCCGAGAGAATTCAACGGTTTTCTTCGACTGTAAAGTTTCTAAAATATAATGCTGTTGCTGATGCCACACTCTTAAGAAAGATTACATTTCCATTAAAATTAATAAAATCTGTATCGAGATCCTAATTGAGAAAGTTAATTTGTGGAATTACCTCAAATATCAAGAGTACTAGCTTTAATAGAAGAACAGAAACAAACAGAAATAGCTTTAATACATTAATTAGTAAATATAATATAACTAAAATACTTGTGAAGTTAACATACTAAAATCCACCATCTTATCCTCTTGAAGCATTTCATGATTATGAAGTCGATGAATTATTCAATTCAAAAATATATTTCATGATATAGTAAATGTTGTTTCTAAAATACAGAAACGTCTTAAAATATTATTTAAAACATGTAACAAATTACTTGTAATCAACATTTTTGTTTCTATTTATTTATAGTGCAATGTTTATCTTTTAAATGGAAAGAAATTTTAATCTATGATTATTTCACCTATAAAAGCTATCTTCCTGGGGAAAAAAACATTCTGCTATCAGAGCTGCACTACAAATTAGAATATAACATACGTTTCTTGACAAATAAATCTGTGTGCAAATACAATAGTTATATAGACATTATATATGCGTAGCGGTCAATGCGATTCATTCGTTATTAAGAATATTTCTTGATAAATCGCATGGACTTAAATCTATATATTGAAGAAAAAAGTTGATTTCTAATTCCCCCCACCCCCCTTTTATTACTTGATATCATAATAGAGGCTATTAAAATATATTAAAAAATCACTACTTGTGTAAAAAATAAAAATTGATCTATTAAAATAAATATAAAAAAAGATTTTTCTGTTTAATTCAGAATATTTTTTTCATTTATTTTTACAGCACTTCTGTTACAACGAATTTCCAAATTCATTGCCTTTCCTTGGTTGACTAAACTAAACCTTCCCCTCATGCGAAATTTTGAAAAACTCCAAACAATGCATCGGAAAATCTTTTTTAGCACCGTCTAAAGTGTGGAAACTGCATCGGCACACAAAGGTGACCTTTAATATACTACAGAAGCACTTTTAGAACACACAGCACTGTTTCTCAAGCATTTTTCTTTGGCACCTTCCCCCCCCCCCCCATCCCTTCAAGAGCACACTCTTGTTACTTTACATACTCATGCGAAACAATGACAAATACAAATGGGAACTGAATAAAACATAATACACACATATACTTAAAAAAATTCGAGAAAGGAATAAAAGAATGGAATCTTACCGCTGAAGTGGAGTCATCCCAGAAAAGAAGGTCACATGGAAAGAGAAAAAAAAGAGAAAGCATCGTGTTACTACACTAGTAAAAAACTACCATACAATTGTGACATAAGTGGTGACACAGAAAAATAATAATCTTCTTAGATCCCAAGAATTTTGTTCTTGGGATCTAAGAAAACTACGACAAAGAAGGCAGTGTTTCATAGAGAATAACTAACAAATAAAGAACCGCCTTTATTTATTTGAAATACTTAAAAGATCAGTCAACTTAATTTCTGAATTGAAGAAAAAATTTTTTTAGGGAAGTGTGAATTTATTCTACTTAGGAAAACAATTTTGCGGTGCTGTTCATGGCCAGGGGAAGTTTCTGCAAAACACGATCGTGAATAAGCATGATTATTCATTAAAAACACTCAGTAGCCGAAATTATTTTTATTCGGTAATATAAGAAATACGTTAAAAGGATATTCCAACACAGACAATTAGTTTCAGTTTCACTTCACATCAAAATGTTTCAGTAAATATTTCTATACTTTACGCAGGATATCCACTCAACTGGCGGTTCAATGGCTGAATCTAACAGCTCAAAACTATTAGATATAGGCATTGAAATGTTAAGTGAACATTTCTTTAACATAATAAATCTTTAAAAAAATCATCTTAATGACATAAAGTATTATTTTATATATTGTTCAGATCAATAAATGTAATGCTAAAAACAGCAATTTTTTGTACCCCCTTCCCAGCTATATTAATAACATTTCATAAAATATTTAAAACATTGCATTTTAAACAAATAAATTTCCACTCTTTTGAAACTAAAACTGAAGGAAAGAAACTAATCAACGAAAGCGGCTTTTGGTTTGGCCTAAAATAACGAAATTCAAAGTTTCGTAACTCCATCGGCCTGATGGCAAAAGACTGGATCACTTTTTTTTAAAATGTCAATGTGTCGAAAATATTTTACAAAATATGGCAGGACTTCGTAATTTTTTGAGCAGTACATTCAGTCATTCTAATATTAGATTTTTTTTTTCTTTTAGAGAAATTAAGAAGGAAAAGTAAAGGAATATATGCTTAAAAAGGAATATATTTAGAAGGTTTAGAAATTTGGTATCAGGCAACAATTAAAAGTGGATATTCTGCATATTATCAACGCAAAGGAACACCTTTTTAGACAGAAATCTCATAACTTTTATTAATTCAAATAATTTAGAACGGAAAAATATCAATTTAAAAAAGAACTTTCATGTTTTAAAAGAATGAGACAAAAAATACTCCTAGGGAAATGATATTTTTTAATCACATTATATATATTTCTGTGAAAAGAATTCTCTGTATATATTATTTATAAATATATTCCATTGAAAAAATTTCAATGCCACCAAATCTTTAATAAAAATTATTTTCTACTTCATGATAAATCTATAAAAATACTTATAATAAAGCTCAGTGTGTGTGTGTATGTGTGTGTGTGTTGGCGCTCTACAGGCCAGACCATTCAACCTACAGCTACCACATTTGGCACGTGTATACCTTGGAGGCCGGGAATGTGCACCTGGGGGTTATTTTTTCGAATTTTTAATTAGAATTTTATTTATTTAAAAATTAGCGACATTTTGGCGTGTTTCTACTATAACTTCCGAAAATATTACCGCACAAAAAAGATTTTTACATGGATTTAAAGCTCAAAAAATTATCTTTTAAATGATACAAATGTTTTAACCTTAAAATTAAACTTCTATTTTTAATGAATTTTTAAATAAATATTTTAACTATATTTTTCAACAATTTTTTTCGTACAAAATAAAAATAAAATTTAAGCTGCACGAGCACGTTTCGCATGCATGGGAAAAAAATTAGCTCTTTTCAAAGTGTTGCCATCACATTGATTAAAGCTCCAAATAAAAATAAATTAAATCTTTTTGGAAATGAAATCTGCAAAAATATAATTTTCGGCACGTGTCTGTAGGAAATGAAACAAATAAGAAATATTATTTTTTCTAAAAAAAATTCAAGAAAAATTATTTTATGATCTTTTACACTCTCTATAAATGCTCTAATATATAACGAATTTTTGATTTCACATAAAGCTTTTGCTGTGGAAATCACGAATAACAAAATGTTCTTGAAACACTAATATTTTAAATAAAAAGAGTTAATTTCCATTCAACTAAATCAATCACTTACACTGACTGATTTATGAAAATTTGAATATCACTATTCAATAAAAAAAGGATAATTTTAGATTTTTCATCGATCGTTCAAAGAAAATACGCCAATCAGCGCGCAAGTGTTTCTCAAAATTAATTGGCCTAAGATTATGAATATGTTGAGTTTTTCTAAATTTTTAACATTCAAAACTTCATAAATAAGTCTTAGTTGATCGTGGAAAATAGAAACATTCATTCATTTATTTAAAATTTGGTGTGTCCAGAATATTTGCCAGAATATGATACCTTACAGCATTAAATTTAGACTTCATAATTTTTGAAATATATTTATAGGCCGGAATAAATATTATTATTGATTTCATTTCAATCCTTTTGAAAGCAACACTAAAAACTGAATTTTATGCCGAATCTGAGAAATTTTTGTTGAATTAATTTTCTGTCATCTTTCAAGTAGAGTCATTATTCCATGTTTATAAACCTCCTGATTTTCGTCAGAGAAGAAAAAAAATTAAATGATATTTTCATCAAGCCATCAAAGATTTTACCACTTGTAGAGTTCTATGTAGAACGAAATAAATGAAAATTTGAAAGCGTGAGATCAGAGCTATATGGTAGATGTAACGATTTATCCCAACTCCAATAATTCTTGGCGAGCGATGGCCAAAGATGTGTGGGGCCTTACATTACCATGATGTCTCTTACAATTTGCCAATTCTAGTCGCTTTTTTTTTTTAACTGTATTGCTCAGTTTGGCGACTTGTTAAACATAGACGTTTGAATTAACTTTTAGACTCTTAATGATAAAAATTCAAAGCGTAATGCATTTATCTGACAGCATTACCTTTTTTTTTATGATGATGATGAATTTTAGCTTTTGATATTGTTTAGGCTGATTACACGATCTTTTTCAATTAACTTTGTTATAAACTATCCACTTTGGGTTTTCCAGCAATCATTTGTTTCAAAATCGAATCCATTTCACTGCGTTTCCGAAGCGAATCGTAAGAGCGAGTCGAAAAAACTCCCTTCAAGTCTCCCGATACTCCCGACGGACTCATAAATCTAATTTCTTGACAAAGGCAGGCTGCTTTAATTTTTTAAAAATACATTATGTATGGATATATCGAATTTCTCTCGAATCTTGCGTGTCCGATGATGATATGCTCTCATCAACATCATCAGGACTGGACCATCAGATCATTGTGCATTTTTGAGTGAAAAAAACCCACCAAAACGAAATTTGGTAAAAAAATTTTAACATTGCCTTCAATATACAGTATATAACTTTCTGTATGCTTGAGGCGCGTTCCTTCCTTTCCGGAAATACAACAACATATATATGTTTAGTTTAGTTATATTAACGATCCGTTTTAAAGCAACTCTAGGACTATTTTGGGACAAACCTCGTCATTTTGAACCGCGGCCAAATCACGAGGACAACATCTGAACAGGCACTCCCTCTCCAAACTTCCAGCGGGAGAATATTTGGTCCCGACGGATTTAGCGTGCACCAGACCCGTTTACACGACGGTTCTTCGGTGGAATCGGGTCTCAAATCTGAAACCCTCCGGTCTCGAAGCCGAGACCTTACCACCAGGCTACCGCGGCCCAATAACATATATATGAAATGTGTGTCTGGTTCTTAAATTTTTAAACTGGAATAAAAACGAAACTAAATAACTAATTGACAGAATCTTCTGATTAACTAAAGGTGCAAGTTCAAACTACAACTGAACAATATAAATTTGGTGATTTCCACAAGCTGTATAAACAAAACAAAAATGCCCAATAACATTCTATCAACCAAATCGACAATCATTTATTTGCTCAGCCAATAATACAACTTTCCATCCTCATAAAAATGAAATACGCTACCAATGTATCAGAGCTATCTATAAAGACACCGGCAACGTCGTGATGTTTCGGAGTTGCGTGTCACGAGCACCTCCACGTCATAATTTGGAGTAGCAATTATAATTCGTAAATTTAGGGAAAGATTAAAATTAATTGAAACTAGTTCAGACGAGCGAAACAAGCTTTAATGTCATGAAATTTGGAATAATTATTAAATTAATTATGATATAATTAAAAGAAAAATAATACTTTGATTATTTATGAGAGGGAATAGATAACTTAAATGGAACGACGTGGCACGTGCCTTTTAACTATGGGGACTGAATTGATTAATTATTTTGACTAACTATTTTTTAATAAATCCAGAAAACTTTACGCATGTAGATCATTGTCGCTATCTAAGGCCGAGACAGAAATAACGAACGTGGAAAAAAAAAGCATCTTATTACTTACTAGGAATACTAACAGCCAAACGTAAACACATCGCTGTATGAACTTTTCAGACTGCTTCAGTGAACACTTTCACAGTTCCGTTTGATTTAATTGCCTAACTGCAGAATATTATTAGAAATACTCTGAAAAATGGCTGACATTCCATTCAGTCAGAGGAAACAAGATGTGAAAGGAATTAAGAAATGGTGCCAATAGAAAGTTTATGAAGTGTCAAAATAGTTTAACCATCACCAGATGGGTAATTACAATGACTAGAACTTTTCTATAGTAATCGTTTAAAAAGTCCATAATCTAGGCAAACAAGGTGGCCGCCGCCCATGGCGGTTAGTTACTAGAAAAACACAACTCCCAACAGTTTTACAGGCATGAAAAAAGTTAAATAAAAAAAATATTAAAATGGAATGGATGCACGCCTGAAAAACAAGTAACTCACTTTCAGGTAAGTAATACAATCACGTAATTGTTTCACATATGAATGCTCACTACCAGCCAATTATTTTAAAAATAATACACTGCTTTCAGATTTAAACATTTTTAAATTTTCTCCATTACTAATAAACTATATTTAGATGCACGAAAGATTTTTTTTTAAATTTTTATTTTCAATCTAACATTGCTGGCGCACATAATATTTGTTATCGCTTAGATAAGTGTAATGGATTTGTTACTTGAAAAAGTTTATGCCTATCATCAATCGGATAATTATAAACAAAAGATAGTGCTACTTTTCTATACTTTAAAGACTCTTTTATCCATAACAGTCCGCAGAGCAAATTAAAATCAAGGAAGGAAATAATATAAACTGCTTTAAATAAACCGATATCTTTAAAATTTCGAGATAAACTATTCATTAAGTAATATTGATTATTTAGTAAGAATAGATTATTTAGTAAGAATTTTAGCTGCGATTTCTGGCAGATGCAAAAAATCAAATTTCCAACGATGACTTCTCTTTTAATTGCAGCTTATTGTCTCATAACTGAATTTCCAAACTTTCTGATAGTACACATAAGTCACATGATAATCGTTTCATACACATTCAAACACTTTTTTTTTTAATTCTTGTGTTATCTTTATGATTTTGCATACATACACAAAATCCCACAAACGCTGCATTAAATGATTACAACTGTACAAGAAAAGCCTCGAAATCCAAATACGAAAAGAAAGAAAAAAAAATCACTTTCAGATAAAGTATTCTTTTATTTTTGAATATTATTATTAAAATGAATCATAACATTTTTAACACCACGAAAGCCGTGGGAGCCACCGGTCCCTATAAATTACCACACCCATCCACTGTAAGAAATCCAGTGCTGCAGTCAACCTTTAATAAAAAAAGAGGAGGAGGAGGTCCATTGCCTTCAGTCAGTACTTGAATATAATCTATACCACTGATGGCTCGGAATGAACATCTTGTTTGTGCTGATATCATTATCCCATTCTGGGTTTGCAGCTTTATTTTTAAATTAAAATGAGAAGATCAGTTACACCAAAAAAATTTGAAACTTCGCAGATTTTGAAAAATGACAAACATTGCCAATTAATAATTTTCAAAAGTTGCAGAATTCTTTTTTTTCCATGACAGAATAAAAAATGATATTAAATGGCGAATAGTAACTCGAAGGAAAATAAATAAGGATTTAAAATATCTATAAAACTTTCATTCAATGCAAATGGCAGCATTGAAGAAAACACCTTTTTCTAAGCATGAAATCAACTTTAAACTAATAAAAATATTAATTGCTAGAAAAATATCAAGTGGTTCATTTCTATCTACTAAAAAAATCTATAATAAAACCTTTTTTATGTCTCAAAGAATTTATGAACAAAGTTTATTAGCTTTGTTCTATGGCAAATAAACTTTTCACTTTTATTTCTATAAATAAACATCGGAAAATTCTAAAGAAATCAACTTTATGGCATTTAGAAGATTTCTCAAGTAAGCGCACGATGTATGCTCGTAAAAATAAATGGCATTTTGTACATGTTCCTTTGAATTGACATAGCGCACTGGTAAAATTCCATTCATTAGCTTTCGGCTTCCATTCAATGCAGCAGAAATTCGAACATTTTAAAGCAAATAAGAGGAGATAGTCCCCAATGTAAATGTGTTAACTCTAAATGGCGTATCTATTTATATGCTTTGGCAAGAAAAAATCAGAACTCGCACACCCTAGTTCTTGGAAAAAAGTGCACGTGTTGAACACAAATGTTAACAGAAGGCCACCCAACCAATTCTTAAAAAAAACAATAAAAAATCAACGTACAAAAAAAGTAATTGTAACAACTTACATTTAGCGACCCTTTTCGAGTTCATTGCATTTGAGGAGCGATTAGTTGATGACGTTGATTCAAAAATCGAGCAGCGCAAAGAAAGCGGGCGCACCACATCCTCTCGCCACAAGACAGGAAGGAAGTGAGCTGAACGAAATCGCTTTGCTTGGGAGGCTTTCTTTTCGCGATACCTTTTTTAATAAACCGAGATAATAATTCTTATTTTAGAGGCACTCCTATATGTCCGATGTTTTCGGGGTTGCTCAATTCAGTAAACTAAGTAGGGGCATATTATGCACAGAACACGAGAGAGAGAGAAAAAAGAATCAAAATGATCTTATTGATTCAAAGAACACTTCCCTCTAGAATTAACTTCTGAAGTTTTACTAACTGCGACATACAGAATATTTTCGATTACAAATAATGTTTATACATTTAAAGAACGTGTGTGATACGTGAATGTGATATACACTATTTTCTTTGATAAATGCCAAATGATAACACAGCAGACCTTTTCTGGATGTTTTGTATGTTGTTTTGGACCCACCACTGAACTGCATCAGGACGATACAAAAAGATGGAGGACAGCTTTTTATTCATTGTTTTAAAGGGAGGGGAAGGAATTGACGGGCAAAATTGCGACATGCGAGTGTCGCATTAGAGTGTTAGCAACGTGTGTGTGTGCGCGCGCGCGTGCGTGCGTGTGTGTTTTTACAATCAAAATAGGTTTCTCTTTTTGGAGGCTTCTACAGCAAAAACGAATTAACGAAATGAAACCAAATTTCATATACAGACTGTGGAAGGCATGGTAAGATGAATTCTGCAAAAGAAAAATAGTATTAAAAGTTGTTGATAGGGGAAATATTGGCGCTGCTGTCACGTACGATTGAGGAAATTTGCATATCGAGATGAATTATGTAAAATTCTTAGTGCGAACATGACAGTAGCGCCATGCATTCCTTGCAGAAAGAGATGAGCAAACGACCTATTAGCAGCTTGTTCTTGATTATTGATGTGTTCTTGACTGTTGGTATGTGCTGAATATGCACCCTACCTTACCTCAGCATCTTTTACTGGTAAAACTGTTCTACACTAGACAGTGTCATGCCATGGCTGCTCTTAAGCAAACTTGCATGTCTTGAAACAGACAAAAGACGGGCTGTTATGAATATCGAAACAGACAATTAGAGTACAGCAGTGGAGAACGTCATACACCGTATGCAAGATGTTGTAAACCGGGAAGGTCAGAATATTGAAAATGTTGCACGGCATCCATGGAGCCCTAATGTGGATGCATAAAAGGTTATTTTCTGAGTTTCAAGAATTCATTCATAACTGTACTCCCACAGCGCCAGTATTTCCCGTATCGGTAACTTTTAGTATTAATTTTTTTTCGGTGGAATTCATTTTCCCATGCCTACCACAGTCTGTATGTGAAATGTGATTCCATTTCGTTCATTCGTTTTAGCTGCAGATGCCGCCAAACAGAGAAAGTTATTTTATGGCCACTCTGTATAATAAATCAATAATTGTCTGATGTGTTTATACTCGATTTTTTTTCCACGGATATCTTATTATACCTCGAATTCCAAGAAAATATACTGTACACAAGCGGAAATTAACGGCACCGCTCTTTGAATCAGACTAGTTACTGCAAGAAATTCGAAATAACTACTTTTAAAACTACAACCAAGATCACTCGTCGGTTCTAATATTTCATTCATACCATTTAATAATACTGTTACAAACCTGTGAAGTTGCTTCCCAGCACGGTTAATTCTATCACCGGAAAGACTGATTTACAATCACCTGCATCGGATGCTGTTCGGGTGCCGAACCAGTGATCCCAGAGCTTGGCGACAAAATAGATAATGCTGGTAACTTCAAGAATTTTAACGATCCGTCCATTAGCAACCGAGATACGCCTGAAAGTTCTCGGGACCGCCTCCCGAGAACTATAAAAGGACGGCAGTCTCAAGTTGCAAGGTGTCGGAGTCATAGACAAGTAAAGAGTTTTCGAGAGGACAGAGAAGCAACGGCGGAGAGCCAGAGTTGTGCGGAGCGCAAACTAGTGCTGAACCGAGCTGTGTTCCTTGTCCATTGTGTAAACATCATCAACTTGTGTGTGGTGTAACCAGTCTTGTAGTAGTGAGTCGGCAGTTGGATACAACTAAAGCGAAAAGACAGAGGAGTGTTTCAGCCGTCTGGAGAGACCGCAGAGCAAAGCTCCGAGGATCCCCTCTCCTGCTGGATTCTGTCTGGCCGCATTGTATGCTGTGATCGATTACTACTTGTGGGCTACTGTTTTCTGAAGTGCGCTGTCCTGTGTTTGTCTCGGCTGCATATATTTGTCATCTGTGTATACGTCGTCCTTGTGGTAGTGTTAGATAAACGTCGTTATTTTCTATTGAGGCCTGCTGATTCTTTTCACACCATGTACCCACTACAAGCGAACCCGGTGGTTCGTAACAATATCTTAACGATATGATTAATGCTATGCTAAATATGAAGTCAAGTAAATCAATGATTTTATGCTTCAAAAACATGTATATGGAGCAAAAAACTCTAATATTCTTCATCAATCTCAATAACAAGCAAGAACATTTTTCGAGTGATATTATGTAGCAAATAATTATCTTTAATACTTAAAATAATTTATAAGTTGTCCAATAGTTTCTTTTCCAGCTAGCTGTTACATAAAAAAACTGTTCCGGAAATGTTGTAGCACAGCTACATCAAAACTGACTTTTGAGCCAAAAACAATCTGTAACATCTGGATAGTAAGAATAAAATTCATTTATGAGGAAATCATTAAAAAAGAATTGCGAGAGAATAAGCAACTAACTCTTCATTCAACTTTCAAATCATATAGCGTTCTTCGGATATGTACTTTTATCGCTAGACTTGACTTTAAATACTTTTTTTTTCTAGCATAAAGTCCTTCAAAAAGAAACTAAAGTTGGTGCTTAAATTCGGACAGTCTAGATACCCACATATCGAGAGAATAAAGAAAAATAAGGACGATATTCACGAATCTTTGCATTTTTCATCTCCAGAACATGCAGCAACATTCGATAATAAGTATTGTCAGCTGACCAATACGGACACGCATTATTTTCCTTATTTTGCCAAAACAGGAAATGCGACAGAAAGAAAATGCGTCTAACGGGTCAGAAAACACGGTTGAGACAAAGAATTCTGGGGAATTTTATTGCGTATCCTCCCTTTAGGGAATTAAATCATCCGAAAGCATATATCGGAATACTCAAAGGACAGTATATTCTTCGTTCATCATTAATTGACATTTCATTGAAAACAGACACGTGAGCTTTGCATTCTCTTACGTCATACTAATTACGAACACCGATTTTTCTCAAGTTTGTATGTTGCAACTAAATTCCAACGACTAAACCCAGTTTGGATAACTGATGGAAAAAATGATTACTTCGAAAAAGGAGGGGGGAGAATGAAATTTCCTTAAAATATATTAATTTAATGACAACAAAGGCATTTTGTGTACTTGCACGTTATATTAAAATACAACTGCTTGAAACTAGAAGTCGAAGTCAGTTTGATTTTATTATTATTATTATTATTTTGGAAAGAATTTCTTTGCAGGTTCCCCTCTCCTCAATGATTTATCAATTAATTATGCAAATCTACAAGGATTTTCAAAATATGAATGGCATAAAATTAACGATTTTAAATACGTTATTTTATGTTTGCCAAAGAGAATCATAAAATAGTGAAAAGTTACCCATAGGTCTTAATAAATAATAGAAATTTGCATTTCCGAGAGCATGTAAAGTCCCACTATGCATTCCAGTTAATAAGTCATGAATCTGTTCCTATTCAATTGAAATCTTTTCATATCTTCTATCGTCTCAATTCTTCAGAACCAAATGAAAGAGAAAAGATAATACAAAGGCTTTCTATACTGTTTATGTTTTCAGTTTTTTGAAACCCATTTTGGTTGTAGATAAGACAAAAATATATTTGAATTCAAAGTAGATTGTTCTGTAGAATGTAGAATTAAATCATCAAAAATTCACTAATATTACAAAAAATTGTGTTTATTGTAATGCATAAATCAAGTTTTAAATAAACAAGCATACAAATAATAAAAACATCAACATGATAAAAATGGCTTCCTATATTTACTTTCCAGTATTTTATTTTTAATATGTAATTGAAGCATTTTACATTTAAATTCTTGAGGATTTTAAGGTAACTAAATTTATAATAACAAGTGATAGAATAGTTTTTTTTATTATTATTTACTGATTTGATTCAGAATGATCTGATGTAATATGAGCATTTCTGGACACTAAGGAGGATTTTTTTTTTTCACATCAAATGTATAACTTACAGAAAATCTATATTCTTAGACTAACCTATTATTTTAATTACTATGGCTTTGATAGTTATATTATGTATAGATCATTAATCTGGGTGAATAAATGTTTTATAGTCACAATTTTTTTATAGTAACGTTCTTTTATATATCAGTTCTAGATGTGGTAAAATCATGTATAATTTTCTTTTAACATATGAAAATTCTATGAAAACAACTACAGCATCTCACTAACAACAGCCAACTTATAACAAATATACAATCAATGATGGCCATGCAAAAATGAACAATCCTGAATAAGAATAAAGCTGGCATGACACAACAAGGTCGTTCAAAGCCATTAGTAAAAAAATGACTACAAGCTTCGAAAACTGCATTTTGTACATATATCCAGTACTATATATTTTTGACTGTAAATATTGTTTCCACTAATACTGTCTGCTAACAACAAATTGGATTACTGCATATTGAGCTTGTTTGAAAAAATATAAATGTCTAATGTTACTCATTTTGCTGCATCTGTTTCATTGAAAGGCATACTGTTATTAGATGTACAACAAACTTCTCCTGATATGCAGAACTATCAACTGGAGAAATCACAAATTTCAGATATCTTTCTCAATATTATTCTCATGCAGAATATTATTGCTAGGACTATAATATCAAATAAGTAATTGAGAATCATAATAAAAAATCAGTCTATTATCAATTCTCAATTATTTTTAATTACAACATAAACAGCATTTTAGCAACTTACAGTAAAATTATTATTAAATTAATCCTAATCATGTTGTCTTGCAATGCAGCACTAGCAAAAGCTTTAATAACTTACTTCATAAATAAAATAAATCATATGAAGAATTTTCCTGTTTTTATTCTCAATTCATAAGAAAATACAAATCTACTAATAAATTATTTTCTTAATTTATTAAGCATGCGAGCTAATTTGTTAAATTCATCGATTTGTTAGGAAAGATTACAAAATAACTCTTCATGATCTAAAAGTATTAGGACTCCTTTTACTCCAAAAGTAATAAAACTGATTCAATAAAAATACTATGCAATAAAAGTATTACTTAAAATAAGAATGATATAAATATACAAAATTTAAAAATATCTTTAAACAATGGAGGTAAAACTTACCATTCAATTTCCTACTAGAAGGATAAGCAGGAAGTTCTACAAAAGAATGCAGAAAGGTGAAGAAATTAGTCAAAAGTACAAAGAGAAAAACAATGAAAGGTTTTAAAGTTATGATAGCAATTTATAAATGTTTTGGTTAATTGAATTTCCAGTACATTGCTTATGAAAATTAGTAAAATGTGTTATTTCTAAGTTCATAAAAATTAGTAAATATTGTTAAATAATAATTTATTACACATATTAAAACAGAGATTAGGATATAAGAGAGGAAACTCTTAAAAATAAAGACTATGTCAAGAAACATACTTAAAATTATACTCACATAAATTCTATTAATAAAAATAATAGCCTAAAAACATGAATTGTTGAAAAGTCTTAACAACAGTGTTTATAAAATTTTTGTCATGACTGTAGGTGTTTTCAAAGATATCTGAATAAGATATAAATACATTTAAGTAGAAATGCATTAGTTCAATTAGGATTTATTATCGTTTTTTTTTTTTCAAAATTACTAATACATTTATTCAAAATTTAAACAAAAGTTTAATTTTGCCAGGAAACAATGAATTGTTCGTCAACTAAAGCCAGAACCAGTAACCTGTAGCAGAGGATCCTAGAACAATGTAATATAGTACCTAAAGTTGTCCCCTCCCCATCTGCAGCATTTATCAGTAGCTAAGAGAAGATCAAGGGTCCTCAAGGCACATTCCTTGGCTACAATGGGATTCCTAAAATTGGTACATCTATACCTTCATTGTCACCTGCTACTACATTATGACCATAACATAAATGTAAGTTTCAAGAACAAGAAGTAATTCTTATTCCTGTTACTAACTGAACTCTATTCAATGTACAAGATGAACTTATATTTTTTTCAAAAAAAAGGTAATAAATATTAAACGGATATGAAATATTAACTATGGTGTTCTCAAAAATAATAGTTTAACATATATACAATCTCTGGTCAAATTATTAAATATATTCTTTTTTTAGAATATACTATTAATCAAAATTAATGGATGTCATATTTGATTATATTCATAAAGCCACCACCATTTCAGCAATAGGAATGTATTGATTAGTTTAGCTAGTAATGACAGATGGTTTAATTGATAATTCTTCAAAGCCATATACAAAGGAATACATACTCCTAAAAAATGCTCAACTATCTGCTAATAGTTAATGATTTTTTTTTTTTTTTTTTTTTTTTTACTATATATGCATATCATTAGCTAGGCACTCAGATGAAAAACTCTCCAGTTATCCATACAATCACACCATTATAATACATTCTTAGAAGAGAACATTCTCAATAAATGATTAAATGTATTGTTTCTAAATTTTCTTCAATATAGAAATATTTATAATTTAATAAAAGTATAGGCTGGTTTGAAAAATGGCTTTGTTCAAAGCATATTGATGTTTACACCAAAGGTGAGGGGAACCTGAATAATTTTTTTAAATTTATTTCTCACTCCCTTTTTTTTACAAAAACAATGCTTTCATAATCAATAAAGTTAGTTTTATTTAACATATTATTTCTTCAAGTATAATATTTGACAGCAAATATTTCAAAGATCAAGTTTTTTATAACGACATAAGGTAAATGAGTTTCAGGTGAAAAAATACTAATAAAAAATAGCACAATTTTCATAAACCAAACTTCAACACCATATTTATTGTCGCTGAAATAAATAAAAAAAATAGCACTCAAATTTTACTTAAATTCGGTATATTAGTTTTTAACTCAGAATAAAAGGTAAAAGTTTTAAATCAATGTTTAATGCTCATTTGTTATGCATTGCAATATTTAGGAAACTATTATTAAATAATTATTATGAATTCAATAAAAATAATTAAATCAATGAAACTATAGCTCCATTAATATAGCACTTTTCATACAATTAATTTCAAAATTACTGTGATATCATGCTCTAATTAAATTGTTATTACAATTCTTAAATAAAATGAATTATAAATAAGTAATGAAAATAATTTTTTGCATTATTGATAGCCGATTATGCTTTAACAAAGATATATTCTGAAATATCTATTAATTTTAAAAGCCACCTCTTCAAATGGTTTTCTGCTCCCCCCCACCCCACTTAGAAACTAACAATTAACAGTAATACTATTTTATGACAATGATT
>JAPMOR010115321.1:0-31912 GCA_026543865.1 Argiope aurantia | reverse complement strand
ACTTAGAAACTAACAATTAACAGTAATACTATTTTATGACAATGATTTTATGAATTGTAATTACCTCAAATATTCTTTTAGTTAAATTTCAGTATCTGACACAGAATCACTAATTTTATTATTATTCCATTTATTAAATTTTCTAAAAAGAATGTAGATAAAATAAATCCTTTTGAAAAAATGAAATTTGTTTTCAGATTTGTAGTATCTTCCAAAAATTATTAAAAACATAAAAAATAATCCTATCAATTGAATTTAGAAAAAAAATATACAATTCTTGAAATATTGTTCCCTCCCCCTCCCCCCATACACACACATATAGGATTACAACATTTGTATGAAATGGGACATTTTCTGTCCCATTTTATTGAAAGGAATGTTTTAAAAAGCATAAAATTTATTTTAAGCACTCTATGAAAAATGACAGAAAAATCACATTGAGGCACAGAAACTGAGATTTAATTTGTTCTAAGATGGTGAAAGGAAGTATCTCGATCATTTGTGAAATTTAAACAGCACTACAATGAAGCCAGCTTTTGAGAAAAAATTCAAGTTTCTTATGAATTTGGTGCTTTGAATTTCTTAATATAAAATATATCCAAATTTGTTATGACTCATAATAAATTTTTTATTTTATTTATAATAAAAAATAAAGACCAGAAAAAATCTTTATTTTCTAATCGATATTGGCTGTAAAATACATCTGAATGTGTGTCCATTGTTTTTTTCAAGTAGTATCATGCATCACTTGTTAAAACTACCCATTTATTTATAAGAGATATATGTTGCTATTTTTAATATAAAATTTGTTATTTTCTTTTTCTGTATTCATTTTCAAACTTACGACAAACGATTTTGCTTAGTTAGAATAACTGGATAAATTGAAATTGCTAAGACAAGTAATACTCAACAATAATAAAAAATAATACCTATGACCACAAATGGGATAATGCACAAAAATAATGAGGTCACAAAATTTCTTAGACTTTTCTTTTCCCTTCAATTTTTTTCAATACTGTTTGTAAACACAGAGCTTTGACTAAATGAAAAATGCTCTGGATTTTTTTTAATTTCCTTCTAATTATTAATAATTAATGTTTCATTTTCCAAACATTCCATTTTCAAACTGTCAGGTCTCAGAAGAATTATGGAAATGGGATCACAAGTAGGGAAAATATAAGTCTTGCTCTAGCACTTCAAGTTAAATAATTTTTTGAGGGGTATCTATAAATTAAGAAAAAAAAAATTTGAAATTGATTAAATAAGGAATGTTGTAAATTTCAAGTAAAATTTAGATTTAAAAAAAATAACCGAAAACATAAAATCTAAATAATTTTCTACTTTCAAAATAAAATTTATATAATTTACTTTTTTATAAGGAGAATAATCTTCTCCTTATAAAAGGTTTATTAGGTTTTCACTGTCATCTCATTCTACTGCCTTGTGTCAGCTTTAATAATTTACTATTTAAATTTTTTGACTCGTTATTTATGTGTTAATATGGGAAAACAAAAATAGGAATTTCTTGGCAAATAAGAATGATAGTTAATGAAAAAAGCAGATCTCCTTATCACTCCGAAAGATTAAGAGATCTGCTGTGGAAATGATTTTCCGTTTCTTCATCAAAATCTTTGAAGTAAGATATTTTCAACCGTATATGGATGTAATAATATAATCAACTGAGCCTGCACCACAATACTCTTAGAAGAGACAAGTTTAACAAATTCTTAAAATGGCAAGATCATCATGCAGATAAGAACATAAAAAAATGATATAATTAGTCATTATCAGCCATGCTGCATGATTAATAAACAGAAAAGTAATATATATTCCATTAATCAGAACAATAGCCTGCTCAAATTAGAATTTTTATCATTATTATTAATGTTATCCAAAAGGTATTCTTGGTAAAAGAAATATGATTATAATAGCATGTACACTATGACAATTTAAGATAACATATATTGTTGTATTAATCAAATGATCATGTCAATAATCATGGACCAATAAACAACCATAGTAATTAATAAAATGTTGCTAATGAATTACAATATATTTTCAATAATTCATAAACAATACAAGAAACAAGTCATTGATCACCAAGCCATAAAGAATGAAAAAGAAATTCAATGTAAAAATTATAGTATTAATTTTAACGGAAAATTACTGCTACTTTCAGTAAGCAATTATTTTTTAATTTCCTAAAATGCAGTAAAAAATTGGTGAAATAAGAGTTTTGTGCAATGATTAAAATAATTATTATTCTTAGGATTAGTTATTTTGAATAATGGTCATCTAATAAAAGGATTTAAGATTAAAGTTACGGAACAATTACTACTTTTGAAGGAAAAAATCTAAATTACTAAACTGATATTTGATTTTTAAATCAAGTAAAATGCTAAAAGGAGAAGAGAAAAAAAACTGAAAAGAAATTTAAGTGATTTTTAAAACATCTAATCATTTTAAAATTATGAAATTCACATATATATAAAATCAATGAAAGGGCAATAAATAAATATATAAAATTATTAAGTTCAAGTTTATTAATTCAAAACTTATAGTCGCATTATGTAAATAGTTCCTTGCAAGTATATTTCAATTATTTTTCAGTTCCATTTATTAATTTCCTTTTTGTTTAGTTACATATTTAATAAAATGGTAATCTGCTATATATTTTAGAGCTTTGGTCATCATGAGCGAACTGATTACTATCTCTGTCAGTACATATCAGTATTTTTTGTCATTAGAGCAAAATGATATACATTTATTTACTGAATAGACTGATAATTACCAATATCTCTTGTTCCTTTCTTTTGAATATAAATTCACATTTATCAACATATCAAACATTCAGCAGGTTGCATACAAATATCTGTATGAGAAACATACTGATTTCATTTGCTGTGCACCAAGAGACTGACCTTAAGTCTAACTGTCCAGCATTATGAATGAAGCATTGTAGTAATCCAAAGAAGTAAAATCTTATAAGCTAGGGATGTAACTAATTTTTAACTCACATTCTCTTTTGAGCAGAACAATAAGCTTTCAAAAATTTGTAAAAATCAACAGAACTTAAAGTAATATTATTAGGTTAATTGGATTTTGTATAGATTTGATGTAATGAATGCATACAACAAGACTGGTAACTTCGAAAAATGAAATAAATCTAAATTAATAAAAAAATTATTCAAAATTTCAAAAAGGAAAGAAAACAAGCAATTTTAATAATTTATGCATATTGGTCACATTATTAACGTTCATTTTTTTTTTAAATTCTTGACAGTGCAATAAGCCAAAAATGTACTGTAGATTAATTTGATCATATTCTAGTAAGCTGAACAGCGGTTTATTTACATTAACTTGGAACCAAACTTTATTTTCAAATGCAATTTATTTTAGAACTTTGCACATAATCACAGTATCTCACAATTTTCAAAATGCTGATATAGATTTTGAATCAAAACAGAAACTTACCAGGCTTTTGCATGACTTTTAAATTTTTGTAACCAGCATGGTAAAAAGCCGACAATTGATTAAACTGTAATCCGTTTTTGATAACTTGATTAAATAAACATTTAAGGAAGTGAAACCGTAACTGTCATTGAAAAGGCTAAACAGAAAGTAGATAACATACAAAAAATGATTATAAGGCATTAAAAAATGAATGGGGTTAATTAATTAAAAAAATATATTATTATTATTATTATTATTATCATATAAAAAATTATTTATTTACAATTTTAAGGTTTAGGTAGAATTTCAGTTTTAGGTTGAGATCATCTAGATTTTCGGTTCACTCACCACGTGATGGTAGATACAAAAAAAGCAAAAGTAGAACTTTGAAGTTTTTGCTATAAAATCATTAAATAAATATAATATCTTTCCAGTGCAATAAAGCAGTCGGTATTTATATTTGCGAATTTTATTTTCAATTATTCATAGTTTTTTTATATTATGTTAAAATTCATACATATGCTCACTCTAAATCGACGACAAATAGTTAGTCTTTCACAATATCAATAACATTTGTTAATTTATTCTATACTTGTATAAAGCTAAATGTCTGTCTGTGTGTGTGTGTGTGTGGTGTGTGTGTGTGTGTGTGTGTGGTGTGTGTGTGTGTGTGTGTGCGTGCGTGTGTGTGTGTGTGTGTGTGTGTGTGTGTATTGGCGCTCTACAGAAAAGACCATTTGACCTACAGCTACCAAATTTGGTACGTGTATACCTTGAAGATCAGGAATGCGCACCTGGGGTCCCTTTTTTGGAAATTTTGATTAAAATTTTAATTATTAATTAAAAACTAACTTTCCCGCTAAAAAAATCTTTATTTCTTTCCCCACCGCCAAATGAGTAAGGCTTCCGCATTTTTTTCCCAACAGTAAAGAGGCTTACGCTTAACATTTTCGACCGATTATTTTAAACTATTCTGTTTATTTTCTTAGTGTTTGATGCATTTAAAATTAAACATTGTTAATTAATAGTTAACATAACATTGTTAATTAAACATTGTTAACTGCTCATGATGAATCTGAAAAAATTTTGTTGACAAATTCTTGAGATATTACATAAATTAAGAAAGATATTCTTTAGTGCCCATAAGATTTAAATGCTCAGTGACTCTGTTTTCAGTAATCATATTACAAAAAAAATTCTTTGTTTCAGTAAAAAAATATTATTATATTAACTGCAGATTAATCATTTCCACTTTAATTTAAAGCATAAATTCTACGGAAGCTAACAGAAAATTAGAGAGATACAGATTACGTTATGACTGAAGGCCTTTATAATATTATGAGTGAATTGAAATTTGAAGTTTTAAAATATTTTAATGAAGAAGCTATTAAAGTAGGAATTACATAAAATATTTAATTATTAAAATTTTAACGAGCATTAAGATGGCCAAAGACGGCTAGTCTTAAATAAACCAACTTATCATACGGAATTAGCAGAATAATATATATCATACAGTTTCAAGGGATTTGAATCCCTAGAAGCAAGCTATATTTCAACCGTACCATAAGCCAAACTCATTTTTTGTGTGACTGGTTCAAACATTCTGCAATTTTCAGTTCGATGATTTATGTAATTAAATTTCTTTTTTATTTATTAATTTTGAATATTATTTTCCAGACTAATTCTGAAGTTAGTATGCAATATTCCATTGGTTCCACAACGTTTTTCCGGTCTTCTTTGAGATAAGGAATTAATTTATTAATTCGTTTTTATTTATTTTTCCTGATTATTATTCTTCTGAATAATTCTGAACTTACTATGAATTATTCCACAAGTTATACTTCCAAAAATGAAATTTTATCTCGCAATATAATAAAATTAATACCATTTTTAGATGTTAGTATCTTGCACATGCTCAGAAATGGCTTTAATTCTTAGCATTTTGCTTTTAGACCAAAGTCCCATCAAACCACAAATATTTAATGATTCCTAGTATCTTACACCTACTCGTTACTGCAACGATATGTGGCTCGATAGTTTTAGGAAATTATCACTCTCTAGAAATCGACTAGACCATGTCAACCTAAATGAGTACAATCGCAGCGCGTCTTATAAAAGCCTCAGGCGGATGTGAACTGTGCTGTGATTGGACTTCTAAAGGTTGACATGAGCTTCCCGATGCCTCCATTATTGCTTATGTTTACATTACAGATCGAGATCCACATACTAAGCTTTGCTCTGAGTATAATATATTCTGGTTATCATATAAGAATATTCTGGTTTCTTTTTAAATTCCTTTCTACTGAATTTTAATAATGGCATATAATATGCTTTCTGAATAATGTTTATACATTCAGGATAATAGATGAGTATGGAAAAAAAAATTCTTCCTTGTTATGTTTATTTAGGGTGAAAACGTATCGCATACGTTTAATGCAATAATGCATAAAACAATGTGTCTGTCAAAAGGAGGTTAACAGAATTAAAAAGAGTGAACTGTTTGTAAAAAAATTCATAAATTAAATAACGCTTTAAGACAGGCCCAAATTTAATGGGAAAATTTTAAATTACTACACAGTATTAAATATTACTTAAATAATAATTGTAATTGTTTTATTAAAACCTTCTTGAAAGCCAGGAATACAATAGTTTTTAATACTTATTCTGACCTTACTGCTGTTTATCTTCGCTAAATTTCTAAAAATGCCATAGACAGCATGGAAAAAAATTTTTAAATGCTTATTACAAGATTGAAGTATGAGGGAAAAAACATTTTCGTCTCATTTCACACTTATCTGGATAAACAATAATTTAATAATACAAATCCTGCTCTTTGACTTTCATCTATAATGTAAATAAACACGTAATTTTCTAACCATTCACAATACAGTAAGCAACAAACCACATCGAGGGAGAAAGAAAGCCTATGATTGAACTCAAAAAGGTTGACATACAGAGAGTCGATTTCTAGATTGTGGTTCGTTCGGTCATTTCTAGGCATTTTGCATGCCTTCAGTTCGAATCTCGGAGCCGAAAAATCGTTTTACACAGTTTTTTTTTTTTAGCTTGTTTATTTTGGATATCATTCCCCAGATTAATTCTTAAATAAAAACGACTTATTCTACAGGTTATACTTCCACAAATAGATTCTTTTTCAAAATATCAATAAAATTAATAACATTTTCAGATAATATCTTGCATTTCACAGCATTGTGCTTTTAGACAAGAAAATCATCGTATTTCCGAAAATTAATTATTAATCATACTTAGAAGCTTATCCCCCATGTTGATCGTAGGACTTGAAATCTGATTGATTGGACAGCAATGAGTTTCAGAACATTTTGCAGGTCTTCAGTTCGAACCGATGAGTTGATTTATATAATTTCCCCTCTTTTTTATTTATTTATTTTAAACATTATTCTCTTGACTAATTTTGAATTTAATATGAATGATTCCACCAGTTATATTTCCAAAAATAAAATTTTACTTTAAAATATGAAAAAAATTAATACAATTTTTATACGTCAATATCTTGCACACGCGAAGACATCGTTCGAATTCATATCAATGGGCTTTTAGACTAGAATCCCAACATATTTCAAACCTTGAATATTTAATCATACTCAGAAGCTTACATCTCTATGTCGTTCATAGGATGTGTGATTTGACGGATTGCAAATCTGGGCACTTTAAAACATTCTAAAGATCTTAAGTTCGAATCTTGAAGTCACTTAATCACTTACAAAATGCTGAAGCAAACAGAATCATTTTGAAATTCTGCCTGTATAACTTCTTGTCCAAGCTAAGATACTTTCTGAGGTCATAGAAAACTGCCAGAGTCCTACCAATCTTTAAACCGGCCAAGGATCCGACAAGACCTGTGAGTTACAGGTACACATCATTATTGCCTACCCTCAGCCAAATTGGTTGAAAAACTTATTTTAAATAGATACCTCGAGCATGCTAAACAAATAAAACTGCTCATAGACCAACAGTTCAGCTTTACTATCCACTTGTCATCAACTTTTCAGAGTTGTGGAGCTTATATTCGAAGGTAAAAATAATATCAAAATAACGTCAGCCATTTTCCTGAACATAGTAAAGGTCTCCAATAAAGTCTGGTTGCAAGGTTTAATCCATGATTTAATCTCCTACAATTTTCCTCCTTTCATCATAGACATCATATCATCTTATCTAACTGTCGACAGATGTTTCAAGATATTAGTAAAAAAAAAATACTGAATCCTCAAGAAGGAAACAAAATGCTGGCGTTCCAAGGGAGGGGCGAGATTCTGACCCCACTTACTTATAAATATTTCCAATGCTTATCTCCTATATGAATGGTATTCCCCAGAGCAGAGAAATTTTCTTTAACCTTTATGCTGACGACACTGCTATCATGACTCAAAGAAAAACACCTGAAAATACATACGCTTCATTACAATAATACATAGGCAATTTGGAAAGATGGCTCCAAAGATGGAAAATGAAATTGGAAGTTGAAAAAACATAAGCGATTTTCTTCTGCAAGAAAAACAACAATTGGTCCAAAGTAAGAATACACAATGCCGACATAGACTGGAAAAATGAAGTGGATTACTTGGGATTGATTATGAACAAACATCTCAACTCCAAAGGCCACATCTTGTATATTAGGAAAAAATGCAATCAAGCTTTAAGGAAACAGTTTTTCTCGTCTGCAAAAGTTATAGTCCCTCTACCACCAATAGGGCACTTCTCTACCTAGCCTATCTTCGACCAATACTCACTGACGCCAGCCCAGTTTGAGCCCGCACAGCAAAAACAAATCGTGTTTTTGAATCCAAAGCAGTTAGAATGATCGCGAAGGTATTACAGAAATGAAGATATCAATCACACACTGAGAGTTCCACCCCCACCCCCCATAGTTTAATTTATATAAAAACTAGCTACTAAATTCTATGGTGATCTAAATAGAACTGATAATTCTGTAATACCAAAAATCTTCTAATCCAAAACCTATCACCGCAACTGCAAAAGACTCTGAAACACGATTTGTCTGATCTAATTGTCCCTGGTTGTGTTTCTTTCCTTTTTTTTTTCATTTAATGTGTTTGTTGTCTTTTCCCTGTTTTTATACTGGTACATGTTAATTTGGAAATAAAAAGTGAAGGCTCGTCATCCCAAGTCTGCAATCTTCCAGATGTACGAATGGAGGAATTTGCTGTCCCTATAAATAATATTGTCTCCATCCACTATAAAGCAGGAATTACGGAAGGGCTTTGGAGAAAACTCAAGTCTCGTGAAGGAAATGAAGCATATTTGCTAGTGAGGAAACTAAAAGTAGAAAAAAAATTTCAGCTGTTAAATCTTTTATTATCAAAGTATTCAATTTCCCCTATGCATTTTTTAAGCTGAAAATTTTTTTACTATAGTGCCCCTGAAAGGGTTAAGTAAATGAAAGGAAATTTAAATTTTTACGAAAGGAATTTATTTTTTTCAGTCGGGAACAGGCACATATTATACTAGGGGTTGAGAAATCCATAAACTAAACGTTTTTTTATCTCTTGCGGGTTCAGTTCCATCTCCAAGTTTTGTGTTTATTTATTTATTTTTCATTTGAATAAAAAATCCTTGAGACATCTCAAATTACGTAATTTCTTTTGAAAGATATAAATTGAGATGTCTCAAAGAAATTTCCTCTGTTCAAAGAATTTTTGGTACGACGCAAAATTTGTGAAATACCTTTGTTCGAATGAAAATACGAGACAACCTTTAAATCCAACCGTAGTATTACGCTGCTACTTTACTCGAGTTTTAACCTTTTATTCAGATAAAAATAAATGAGTGGAAGGAAGATTTAATTTAAGTGGGAAGCTGGCACATATGAGATTAATAATGAGGGAAATCGCTTGCTAGGCCTATTTTATTGACTCTGGGTTCGATTGGCCGTTGCTGCAGAGTTTGAAAAATGTGGATGGCATTATGTGCATTTAATTGGGCAAATAGATATAGTCTTGTGGAATGGGTTATTTGCAGCAAAACCAATCAGATAACTTAGAGATACGATCTGGCAAAATTTTATAAGTTTTGAAAACATTCAGATCCTCCAGAGTTTCAGTACCATAACAATTCCTACATCTGTGCTCGAGTGAAGAAGCATTTCAGATAGCTTTTTGTTGACTTCAAAGATATCGAAGCAAATAATGTTGCATGACCTTTGAAACTGTATAGACCGCGCATATTTTCTGGCAAATATCACAGCACTTGTCGCAAAAAGGGTTTATAGCCGTGTGGAAATCTAACTCGCCAGCCACTCATCGAGCAGACTTGCTTCTCTAGCTTTTATTCCAGAGTATCTCCATAGATCTGATTCCAGTAGAGACATATACAAATCGGTATACTTGCTCGGTTTTGTTTGAGAAAGGCAAAGTGCATCAGTAGGAAGGCGAGAAATATATTCATTTATTCGAGGATTTCGTACTTTTCGACTTCCAAGGCCAAAGATGTGTTCATTATTTGCTTCATTTCATCATTTGCTCTTACTTGAGCATGTCGTTACTCGCCATTGACAAGTCGAGAGGAATGTGCGTCGACTGACGCCTTGGTCATACCATTCTTTCCTTGGCATTTGTGCTTACGAAATTTCTTCAGCTCGTTTGCTCCGTTTGGTTAATCTTACAGGCTTAACTGCTTCAGGCTTCTGCTGAAACTTTTCCTTCTCCAGGCATCCCTTGCTTCGGGTAACTGCCTTCTTGATTTCAGTATAAATAGTCATTGGGTTAGAAATGTCCTGGTGACATCTGTCGGCAATGAAAATTTTAGTGAGTTTAAAATAGATTGTAAAATTTGTACACAACAGACAAACTAACAGACAAGTAAGAAAGCGAGTTAATATTTCTTCATCACCCAGTTTTCAGCATTGTTTAAAATTTCAAGTCTCAGAAAATCAGTTTAAAATCGATTGCAAAATGTGCACCTAGCAGACAAACAATAGAGAAAAAAGCCAGTTAATATACTAAATAATATAAATGTGTGCATGTTGGATGGACGAAAAAGATGCTTATTTAATCACTTTTCATTAAACATTAAAATTCATATTTTAGATTAATTATTTTAATAAATAAAGAAGGGTATATTATAATTGTGTAACGCCTCTAAAGTGTTACGAGGTACATGCTAATCAAAATTTAAAATTTTAATATACAGTGTATTTATAACTTTGTGGTCTGTCAAAAGAATGCAAAATTAAGTACAGGTCTTGTTCATTGGAAATCAAAAATAATAATTAAAATCTTAAATTCAACACAGTTATAAAGGTTCAGAGTGAACTCCTCCAGAAATGCGAAGGATATCGAAATAGTATGATAACTCATTCTACAATTTTTTCTGCATGCTTGGCATGAAACTTTGAAAGGATGCAAATATGCGTAGAAGGCAATATTTGATTTTTTTATATTGAGAGCTATAATTATGATACTGATAGCTACATAAAAGAACAAGTGTCTGTTTCGTTGCTACCAACTGAAGTTGATGAAATTCCCTACGAGCTCAGTAATCGTATCACCTTGTTATCGTTCGTATTTTCAGAGGGTTTACAATGAACACTTATGACTGCGTTAAATTTAGACTTTCAATTGTTATTTGTAATTTCCGACAAACAACAAAGTTATGCTATAATTTTTTTCTTTTAATAGCCCTTCAGAATTGGGATATTAACCCTATATTTTGCTAAAGAAGTCATTAAATCTAAATTACGTATCAAACATTTATCAACAATTTTTCACATCTATTTATCCCAGTGAACCAATTAGTCGCCATAGGCTGCCTGCCTGATTACTGAGAGAACTTTACTGTATTATATATGAGATTAATATCTTTCCATTTATAAATTATTGTATAATAGGGCAAACAGTATAGAGATAGGAGACCACCGAAGAAATCCTTTGAAGTAGAAATATTATCAAGTTTAATATGAAATTAATGCCTTGCCATCGCCTCTATACAGGGTTAGCAAGAAATAAGTTACCCACTTCTGAAGGCCCAAAAATGCTTTCTATTGGTCCAAATAAGATAAAATTTGAAATACAGATTATTCAGATGATGCGCTTTACGGTTATTAATTTAAAAGAATTAGTACAAAAATTCACCAATAGATGGCGCTATAACACAAATGGCATTTATTTGCATATATTGAAAATGTAAAACATAATTTGCGTTTCAGCACATGACTATTACCATTTTTCTTTGGATAAAGAAAAGGCTGATTCTGCACGAACATTAGTTTCTTCTCTGTTTGTCATGCCTACGTTGTAAGAAAAAGCGCAAAATTGTTCTACCAGAACCAACAAAACTCCGTTGCATCTCTAAAACAATTTCGTCTCATGAAGCAGATACAAAGAGGTCCAAGGTCTCCAGATGCTCTATGCAAGATGATGTAGAAATTTGAAAACACTCGGCAACTTGGCATTCTTCCAGGTAAAGGACGGGGAAAAAATCCGTCTTCCATCGTCGAAAATGTTGCGACCGTGTTTGTTGAAGCCAGCAGTCAGTCGCCGCATAATAGTGTGAGTTTGCCAGTTGTTTTCCGTGTTCTGGACATGCCGTATTTAACTGTACGAAAAATCATTCGGCAGATTTTGCATTTTCTTCCATACGAAATCAAAGTCTGTGCATCTGTTGCAGGACGGGAACTTGCAGGTTCGTAAAACTTTTGAACTTCAGTTCCTTGCTCGAATGGTCGTTGACACAATTTGGTCATGGAACAATCTGTGGAGTGATGAGGCCCACTTTTGCCTCAATGTGCAAGTTAACACCCACAACTGTCGAATTTGGGCAGTGGAAAACCCTCGCGTTATCCAGGAACAACCCTTGCATTCTGAAAAAGTGACAGTATGGTGTAGTTTTACAGCTACCTTTATCATTGGATCATATTTCTTTGAAGAGATAACTTCAAATGGAATCCAAACCTGTTCCGCCACAGGACAACGGTACCATGATATGCTGAAGAATTTTGTAATCCCAACTCTTTTACAGCGTGGATGCCTTGAAGACATCATTTTCATGCAGGATGATGTGCCGCCGCATATTGATCGTCATGTAAAGCGATTGTTAATACAGAATTTCACAGAAGCATAAGTTATCAGCCGTCATTTCCCAATAACATGGACTCCTCCCTCCCCGTACATCACCCCTCGCGACTTTTGGTTGTGGGGTTATTTGAAGGACAATATCTACCGTCAAAGGCCATCATATTTACCAGATCTGAAGGACAACACTCGGCGCCATATTCTTGAATATTCCGGCAGACTCACTCCGGTCATCTATAGAAAATATGGTTCTCCGATTAGAGAATATTGCTGAAGGGACAGCTGAGCAATTTTAATTTTACTTTATCGTTACGAAATTTTCTTTACCGGGGTTCGTTTGGATAGTGGAAGTGATATGGTGTGTAGAACGCTCAATAATCAGGCGGCAATGGAAAAAGAACAACGACGTTTATTTACACGAAGACACACAGGACAGCACAAAGCGACAACTATATACAGCACAGAAGACGATTATCTTCACAGAAGACGATTATCTTATTAGACGTGTAGCATACAACACACACAGCAGCATACAACCAGAATCTACTGCAGACAGTAGCGCACAGCTCAGTTCAGCACGAGCTTGACCCCGTCGCTGCTCACCGTAGTTTCCGCCTTCTCCGCTCCGTCTTCGGACTTCTCCGTCGTCCCGACTACTGGCTTCGTCGTCTCCCAACTCGGACTTGACTTCTCTGGCAGTGCAGCTCCTTTTATAGGTCTCAGGAGGCGGGGCTAGAAGCCTCTCAACCAATCAGGAACGTTCGAGGCGTATCTCGGTTCCTACTGGACGGATCGGGAAAATTCTCGAAGTTTCGGGTATTATCTATTTTGGCGCCAAATTCGCCAAATTCGTCGCCAAGTCGCCAAATGGTCGCCAAGTTTGTCGCCAAGCTCTGGGACCTCCGGCGCACACCTGGACTTCGTCCCATTCAGATGACTGTAAAACTTTTTCTGTTGATGGAACAAACTATGCTGGGAAGCCGAATTGCAGGTTTGTAACATTATTTAGCAATTATAAACCATATTAAATGATTTTATATGTATTACAGCGCCACCTAAGGGGTGAATTTTTGTACTAATTTTTTTTAATAAATGTAAAGCGCGTCATCTCAATAATCGGTAGTTCAAATTTTATCTCATTTGAGTCAATAGAACGCATTTTAGAGCCCTCTGAAGTGGGCTTATTTCTTGGTAAACTTGTATATTCTTAATGTGACCATAGATATAATTAAAACAAATAATCTGCAATTAGCCGTAACACTTTTGGCTGAACTTTGAAACCTACCATTTCAATCACTAGCGCGTTTGAATGCTATTTCCGACTTCAGGTAGAAATAAATTAGAAGACTTTAAATTTTCAGTTTCGCAATATGATACTTATTCTGCTCCAGTACTAAATAGTTGTTAATAACTAGTTCGCTTCTGATTTAATTTCATTGAAATCCTAAAATTCAGCCATTAGAAGTATTCATATTATTTTGTTATCTCCAATATAAATTCTAATTTCATTATATACAAAACTTGCTTAAAATCATTTGATTGGATAGTTTTGTTCAGTTGTTTTTCCACAATAGCTTTTAGTTATTATCTTGGCATAAAGTTAATTTTTTTTATAATAATAACTACTCGCCTTTGATGATCAACCGGTATGCTGGAAATATAGGTTTTAGCTTCAATGAAATCAACTATGCATATCTTGATATTTTTATTCTCTCAGTAAAATAGTTCTAAATATCAAATTGTGAAAGACATTTTATTTTAATGGCCTTACTCCTGCTCTATTCATTATGTATATGAACCATATTAATAATGTCAAATTACGTGATATCTAGAGCTATTAAAAACTTCATTGTTCGATTCATTTATTTTCTAATTGCATATTATCTTGTGTAGTATTGGAACTTCTCTTTCTCATCCTATGAATAAATTATGCACATAATGAGAAAAATCTTTTTTTCTTAATTTTCAAAAATGGAAAAAAATCATGATATTAAATATTTGATGTAGCAATGTAAACGGTTTTAATTTCATTTCACAATGAACATATTATAGAAAATTGTACTGAAAAATATTTTTATTTATTAAACTGAGGGGAAAAAATTACAGGGCAGCTAAATTTGCATCATTAAAATGATGTACTAATTATTTTTGTAAAAATGATATCTTTTGAGGTTTATAGTGAACTTCAAACTCCCGCTTAATTTTTTAATGAATTAAAATTTCAAATATTTTAGATGCACATTTCCATGCACCAAAATTCATTTGCATCAGATTTGGTACGCCTAAGTCACACGGCCTGTTTGTAGAAAGTTAACATATATAAATACGCGTATTTTTCTTTTATCATCACTTGAGATTTGACTGTAAAAATGGCAGAATAATGTTTTTGAAAAAATCAGAATGACGAAATAGCTTTCACTGTATTTAATTGAATTTCTACGCATATATATATTATCTCGTGAGTAAACTTTTGCCTAAAAATTAATCAGAGTGCAAGTCAATATTTCAAATTCACAGTAAGAGTACACCGTGCCCCAGAACGAAGCATGCATCCGCCTTTGACTGGGCACAACAGTTCCAATTCCAACTGTACCTTCGTGCCACTTTCTTCCGATGTAAAGACACTCTCCTTCTGCCGAGCAGCCCCCTTGCAGAGCTCCTTTAGGCAACTCCCCCTTGCCACAGTACCATTCCCAAGACAACTTCGTGTTTTCTGGATTGCACAAGACTTCGTATTCATAGTATGCGAACTCGCATCCTTTCCAGCCAATGTAACAGCATCCATTGCAGGGCAATAGTTTGCCGATGAGGACTTCGCCGAAGTGATTAACACGACAGACGTATAGAACATTCCCAAAAGCCTCACCTCCCACGACGGCATGAGGTGGAACATTCCCTCGCATAGAAGCAACCCATATCGATGGTCGTTTATAGTCTTGGGGAAAGCATTCGCACATTTCTGGCGGTCTTTTGCTTGATAACTTATTTTTCTGAAAAGGAAAATATATATATATGTTGTCAAGTAACTTTAAATTCATTTGAATTTGTCTTAAATATTAAATTATTTGAGTTTTCAAATATTTATTTTCATTTTATATATATTTTCCTGGTGCAGCCCACCACTTTTCATTAGAGATAGGTACAGAAATACGTGCCATTTAAGTCGAGTAACACATTTCCGTTGTCATTAGTGTCTGATGTATGATTTCTTTACCTGGAACATTTTCATTTGGCGATTTAAGAGCTGAATAGAAAAAAGGCATTGGTGCCAATAATGGAAGTAAAATATGTCTTTCTAATAAAAAAATATGCCAATATTTTTACTTTTAAAATGACTGATCACGTGCGTCAGAATCACTCCTTGTTTGGGAAATTGTTTTCAATGCCTAACTTCAAATTACTACTCAAAGATAAATTTCCCGTTATCGATTTTTTAAATTTCTTTGTCAAGACACCTAGAAGGATTCTCTTTCTGAAGATTATATGCCATGATAATGTTCAGTGCTTTTCCACATAATCATCAGTGATTATACAAGAGGAAGGTGTGGGGTTTTCACTATCGGCGATTAGTAATACTGTGATAAATCTATATTTCATCAATGGCTCTGGCTCATCAAATTTGAAAATAAAAGTTAGTTCTATTAAAAGCCTCTTTTTACAGTAAATAAATAAACATTTCGCCTCATCATCAAATCTAAAAATCTTACACATCCTACAGAATAAGTAAGTATACACTTAAAATAAATCTTTAATGAACATATCCAAGTAATAATGACAGCTCTATACTCTTCAGGTAACCTAGTTCAGCATGGGAAATATGAAAAAAATAATGAAGAGTATTGCACTCGGAAGTTATATTATCTAGTCATAAGATGCCAATTAGGCATAAGATTCTATTTTACAAGTAAATTAGCAGATTTGTCCTGATCTGCAATTCATTCACATGGCCTCAGTTTCCATCAATAACAAGTTTTCTAAAAAAACAATTATTGTAAAAAGGAGGTGCTTCTTGGTATAAAGATATAAAGCTTTATATAATGATACAAAAAAATTAAATCTTAGGTTTAAGATATCCAATTAGTTGCAGCTAAACTTTTTGCTATTGCAACTAAATTTTTCAGATTCGCAATGAGTTGTTATCATATTCGTCATACATCCTGATGACTATAAGTCAATCCAGAGCAATTTTAAATCAAACATTTGAGCATTTCTCATACGTAAAAACGTAGATGTAATATCGGTTTAGTCGATATACAATTATTCTTTGACAATGAAAAAGTAATAATAAGCAAAACGTGTAATCCGTAAACTATAACTGAAGTACAAAACTAGGAAACATCAACAAACGGTTATTCTTCTGCTCATTTTGGGCGATTGCAGCATAAACAAGAATCGACTAACCAGACAATCCTCTAAATTTCTACTAATATCAAAATTTTTAATTAAAATACATCACATTATTATATTAACTCAATTGTTCCTCAAGCTGGGCAGATGCTTTTCTCCCCTCTCTTTTCAACAAAATATAAATCAAATTTCAAATATTTTATTTCTAGGTACCGAGGTTTAATTTCTGAAGAGGAATCTTCAAATTACTGTTTTTTGACATGGTGTTTTATTTTCGATATTTCTTCTCGTAGATTCGTCTTAATTATCGATTATATATTCAACTATAACTATAGAAGCGTTTTCCCACTGCTCGGAAGATGACTGATCACCTAGCAGAAATAAGATAAATCTGCTCATTGCTGACTATCGCAACTCTCGAAAAAAACTTCTTTGAACATTTTTCTACGGGCGAAATGCTAAACCAATACAATTATAATTTACCAATCAATATTTAATACTAAACTAATACACGATATGATAAAACACATTCTTTACAAAAGAAAAATTAAATTTAAAATCAGAGCGAATATTTATCAATACACTTTGTTTACTAACATTTTTCGAAGTCCGTAGGCAGAAAATCTCCGAGCTTGAGTATTTGGCTGAAGTAAATAAAGGAAAATTAAATAAAATGTTGGTAATAAAAAAACCAGTTTGAAAACAATCTATTATTGCCATTTCCTACAAAATACTGATTTTTAATTTCTTGTTGTACACTTCATAAAAACGATTAAAATAAGATTAAATTGGCAATGAACACGGAATTCGAAATTTATTGAGTACCCGTTAATTCAATAAAAAATTTTGAGCTTAAATTTGAAATAACTTTAGCAAATAAGCGAATGAATTATAATTTGTGTTTTAAAAGAAAAGTATGTCATCCATCCAAAAGACGTTTGCCACTTCAAATTCATAACAGTATGATATTTCATTTTGTCCTAAATTTCACTTGTTTCCATAATATTATATATAACGTGAGAAAAGGATGCATTAAAATTTATTAACGAAACGGAATTGCTTTACTCACAGATGTTTAAAATTTGCTGGTGAAATTTAGAATCTCTACTTTTATTTGTCACACTGATTTGGTATTTGTGGCTTGAGGTTGTCCTAAAAATTGCCGTTATAAATTTTCAGTTATTCATTCAACGACTTCTAAGTAACGATCGGCTCAGTAATTAGATGAAATTGTTTATGATGTTGCACGAGTAACAAACCATTTATTAATCGGTAAACACTTGCTAAAGTAGCGATGCATAGGTTCCTAACGTTTTTCATTAATTTCTATTGCGAATAAAAAGTTTGAAAATGAAATCTTGTTCGGTGATACATTGAGCAGAAAATGATTTGAGACATTGAGCAAAAAAGGATTTAAGTTTTTGGAAAGCTGAAAAAGCTAAATCGCTGTTTTCTGAAGCTGAATAGTTGCTGAATAAGTGATGACATGCAAAAAGGCATTTCATATTTCTTTATATAATAGTTTAAGATGGAGTTTATGTTATGATGTTGGATGTTTTACTTTAAAAAGAACCATAGTATTTGCCCAATGATGATTTTTTAATCATGTTATGTCAATACACCATTTTAATAACAGTAAATATTTTAGAAAAAAGATAAAATAACACTACATTTTATGTGACAATGAATATTTTAGGAATCGAACAAATAAAAAAATTTGAAATCTTAGATCTGAGTCAAACAGATTTTGAAAATTTTGAATGTTCACAAGATTTTATTATTTCCTTAGATATAGAAAGAGTACCAAATTATGTGGCACTAATTCTGTTCAGATTTCAGTGAAGCTGGGATGCAAGAATTTTACAAATATTTGCCAGCCTAGTTTGAAAATTTGAAAATTCGCGTAAAAGATAATTCTATGTTTAAAAGTATTTATATATGTGAGCAATTAATTTCACTTCTGTTGTTGTTATGTTGTAACTTATGGCACTTTACAAGCCCGCTGATAGATATCTGTCAGCGATTTAAGCCGAGTGAGTGTCTCCTGTTTTTTCAGAGCACCAACTAGAGCCAAGAGTACGACTTAGCTACTTCATGGGTCACATTCGCTTGCACAACACCTTTTTACAGGGGAGTACATTCACGCACCTCACAGACAGAATACAGAAGAACATCCATGCCCGAACCGGGACGTCCAGATCACGGGGAAGACTCGCTATGCCTATGCCAGGACGACGGCAATTTCACTTCTGAAAGAAATAAGTCTCCTGCTGTATACACAATTACTGATATTCACTTTGAATCAGTTTTGAAATAAAAGATAAAGGGTCTTTTTTTTCTGAAATTCATAATTAATTTATCTTTTTCTAATGCTTTGTGTAGAACATAACTTCTTATATTGATAGAGCCATAATAAGCCATATTACAAAATAGCCTAAATTAACATACTTAAAAAATTAGAAATAAATTTTGTATATTTTGATACTTTATTTAAATAAACCAGTATTCTAGCTGTTGATATTGTTTAGTTCAAATTAGCTTTATGTGATTGTTAAAACACACATTCAATAAAAACAAAACCGAAGCATACATTTAGCGAACAAATGCATTTAATATTAGGAAATGTAGCTTATTCATACATCCTGGTTTAGCAAGCACGAAGTTATATTCTATAAGAATTAGATAATTGATTTTTTTTGTGTGTGTGTTTCATTAGAGCAAAGAATATTTCTCCGCCTCATAAAATTTAATACTTACATACTATGGTCCAGATCCTAGAATCGAAAGTAGAATTGATTAACAAATAATTATTAACATTAATTGTTAACATGAAAGTTAACAAAAATTCAGTTTAGTTTTCCTCTATATTTTTTATCAAAAAGTAATTTTAGCATTTAAACGATGACAATTACTGATTAAATGTAACAAAGTTATTAAATTAAATACTGATAAAAATATACTTTTTTTATAATTAGTTTCTAATTTGTAAGCTGATCCATTTATTTATGATATTTTTCCATTAAATTTGACTATTTTGCACTTTTGCTATCTTCCCCAGGTTTACTTTCACAATTTCGAATCCATTTTCAAAATGGGCAATTGAGACATACAATGAAATTATTATTAGAAAGAACATTCAATACCAACTAAAATAAAATGACGACTCTCTTAAGAAATTATAAATGATCAAAAACTTTATAAAGAAATATTTCATTACACGCACATTTTAGGTAACTTAGATCTTGCATCATCATAAAAAATTATAGAAATTAAATGTATTTTATTAATTTTGAAATGTACAGATACTTGTTGCTGTCATTTAATTTTTAAGAGAAACATTAATAATTTGCATTATAAATAAATGAATTGTAAAATGATGCAGACAGAGTTTTATTAAACAACATAAGGAACACCAAACTTCGCTTGGCAGTTTTTTTTTTTTTTTTAGAAAATATTTAGATACGAATTGCATACTGATTTCATATGAATATTTTTCTATCTTACCTACTTGATCTGGTCATTTAAGCATTAAAAAAAATCACGAATGCACTTAGTTTAACATGTTATTCGAAACAATCTGCTATATTCTAGTATTCATTTTACAGTTTTTCTGCGACCATTTTGTAAAGAGAAAGCTACAGTATCTTTCCCGAATGAGGTCCCTGAAGCAGGATAGAAAATGTGGGCTCTAAAGAAGGGAGAAAAACTTTGGACGGGTCTCTTTGTAGCAAACCGTGTTCGATGTAGGTAGACACAGGAGCTAATGCGATCCGATTGTGAGTGGATGTCTCTCAGAGGTTTAAGGGACAACTTATTTCCCAGCTTCTTGGTATCGCCTTGCGGATTACAACTGATGAAATCCCCGTGGCTGGAATCACTGATCCTTGTAGTCTCGATCTCGATTTACTTCAAGAATTCGTCTTTGGATCCGAGGATCTGAACAGGAGAGTGGTGCAAATAGGAGCCGAGAAACCTCTTTTGTATCCGGACAGATTAAGTCGTCGCAGGGGAACTTTCCGCAGAGGCAGATGTGCCATTTAAAGAATCCTGTGTTGAGAGCTGAGTACAATTCTCAAATGTCGAGAATGAGCAGGGAATAGGTGTAAAAATTCTCAAGAAAGCTTTGATAACGATGAAGAATTCTTGACTTTCAAGTGAATTCCGGAAACACTGTTGAAGCATCTTGATATTTAGTTGGTTCGATGAAGCAAGTTGAAAGTGGGAAATCGGTCAGCTTGGTTAGAATTCGCTTCAAAGAGTTTCTGATACAATACGATGTTCGACTCTTTGGGTCACCTTGCATTTTAGGAAACGGATTCAAGTCTGAATGTACAATGCGAAACGAATAAAGGGTCTAAGCGCTAAGCAATAAGAGGTTTCAAAAGAATCTTTTTTTTATCGTCAACATAGTGAATGATGTCGTCAGTAAAATTGAGGAAGTCGGCCAACATCGGGAAAAAGATTGTTCACGTCTATCCGTGGCCTCTACCAGTTATTGATTGTAGTGGAATTGCCGGATCGTTGGTTTTTGAAGAGGGGAGCAATGATACGAATCTGAAATGTTGCTTCCCAGGACAGTTAGCTCCATCGTAGGAAAGACCTTTTTATTCTCAGCTCTATTGGATGCCGATCGGTTGTCAGATCAATGACTCCGGGCTTGGCGACCATTTGGCGACTTTGTTTGTTTTAAATTTACCCAAAACTTTTTTTTAGATAAAATAGCTGAGTTTTTTAGATAATACTACATAGATCAACTTAAAAAGCAAAACCTTATGAAATTTAAAATTTGATACAAATCTTTAGAGCTGTTTCCGAGATACACAATTTATTAGAATTGCTCTTTAAAGATATAAGATAGTGTAGAGATTTAATAATCTTTCTTTCCTCCGATTCGAACAAAATACGATTTATTGCTATATTTACAATTCTGAAAATTTTTATATGAGAAATGAATCAGCTTAAAAATTCGTTCATTGAATTTTTATTTAAAACAAATATTTAAAACATGATTTACATGGAATAAATTTATATATTTTGTATATCGGGGAAACAATGATTAAGAAAGATCTTAAACAAAATAGAATTTAATTCTTATATACTGAACTAAGTTTGATATTTTGTGCTAAGTGAGAAAGTGAATAAAAAACAATCTCCCATTATTTAATGATATAACAAACTGGAGAATTAATCATAAAACGGACAACCGAATAATTCGCAGTATTTTATAATCTCGAAAACTCCTAACAAAATTGCAAAACTTCGCAATATGTAACAATAACAAAAATTCACACAAAATAATTATTACAAAAAATTCATAATATAAAATAAAGTATTAATTGTAATTTTGTAACTGCGCCTCCCCTGATATTTCACTAATTCTCCTTGAAGCAACACACAACCTGCTAGCATTACTCTATCTCATCCTTGTACTAACGAATATTATAGATATTAAACATTTTGTTGCAGGAAAAAAAATGTATACATATATAAGCTTATCTCGTCTCATAATATAGAAGTAGCAACGAAAGTAATTAATACTTTTGATCGCCATAACTACAAATTCTACTCTTCCCAATATTTAAAAGTAATTTGTTATCCATATACCGCTGAATCGATTATCTAAATAATCTTCATTCGACTTCCTTAAAAGTATTTAATTAAAATTTCCGTTATACTTCTCACAAAATTCATAAAAAGCTATTTAATTTATCCATTCAAATTTTATTATTTATACAAGAATGTTTAACTGCATATCTACAAAAATATATTGCTTCAAAGAATTATAAAATCAATACATAATTTTTGACGTTCTTATTTATAAATTTTAGAAATGCTTTTAAGCTTTATATTTTTATCCCATATATTACTACGTTTGTCAATACTGAAGAAACATCCTAAGATAGTGAAGTTACAGATGTTATCACGTCTTAAAATTACTTGAACATTTAATTTATTTTACTCTTTGTTTTCATTAATTTGAGGCACATTAATAATGTACGTACTAAACATAAATATTTTTCCAAATAAAGATCATTGTAAAAATAAATTTTCTCTTTGCTATTTTTATGAATTTAAAAGAAATTATTTTATTAAGTTGATCAAAGAAATTGAGTTGGATGAGATATTTAATAACACGACGAAATAGCGAAAATATTATACATTACTTTTTTAAATTTCATAATAATGTACAACGATAGCATGTGTTACTTGGGATACCATTATCACACACTCTTATTCATACATAGTTGCATTCCTGCCTAGAATTTAAAAATATAACAGGAAACTTAACATGAAAGGATATGAATCAACTTTGACGTTTCCTGTCACTTTTCTCATGACCGCAATAGCCTTTCTAAGAATGTCGGCTTTGAGACTTAGTTTCCAGGTGTCTTGTACTCGTCTATGGTACACGGGTTCTTTCACTGTGATTGAAAAAAACTACTCTCCTTGAAAAAATAAACTATAACATTTATTTCTACGACAAGACAAGTTATTCTATAGACATATTAAATTAAATGGCTGCATTTCCGAAAGAAAATAGTTCAGAATCTTTTCAGCTGTAATCACAACGTTGTTCAGTTTTTCAAGTATTTATTACAATACGGGAATATTCCAATACGGGAGCTTGAATCTCACGGCCGAAACTGATTTTCATGGTATTTAGATTTGGTAGAGACGTTTTGTCCGATTCTGGTAGCTTCTCAAGATGTTCAACATATTGCTGTTGTACTGACTCTTCTTTCGCATCTTCAATTTCAGATGCTCTCTTCTCTAGTAGATTCTCTACTGAAGGCGTTTGAATCTCAAGGGCGTACAGGCGCTGTACAGGTCTCGGAAATTCGCCGTTCTTCGTTTTTACTTTTACAAGACGAACTGAACCATCCTTACCAGGGAATGTTTCTGTTATTTTCCCAAGAGGCCAATAAAAACGTTTTTGTTTGGTTACTTCGACAATAACCACTTCTCCCACCTTGAAATGGTGGGGTTTCATCATTTTCTTAGTTTGTTACCTCAGTTGCCCCAAGTATTCCAGTCGGAATCGATTTCTGATATCTTCTTGCAGTTTACATCTATACAGCCGCCGCTTGCGAAGATACTCAGGAGATAGTTCCAAGTGGTCAAGATCTGGAATTCCGTTTTCTCTACGTTCTCTGAGAAATGAAGATGGTGTTATAGGTTCCAAATAATTGTGTTCAGGAACGTAGGTAATGTGTCTTTAATTTACGATGTCTTCGCAATCGCATAGAATCGTACTCAATTCTTCGTAACTCAGGCATGCTCGGCCTAGAACTTTCTTCAGAAGGTCTTTTACTAGGGTAATAAGGCGCTCCCAAAATCCTCTCCACCATGGAGCTGATGGTAGTATAAATTTTCAAATAATTTCCTTCTTTTTCCCTTCTTCTACAACTAGTTACCAGTTAATACAATGAAATAGTCTATTTGTTTTAATAAAGTTTGTTTCATTATCCGAGTATATTACTGAAGATCGTCCACGTTGTGCAATAAAACGCCTTAGAGCTAGTATGAAATTTTCCGTTGACAGCGAGTAAAAAAGTTCAAGGTGAGTTCAAGGTTTAAAGACGAGACTCTAACTCGAGACTGAACAAAGTTAACAAACACTTCATCACGAACCTCCACTCTTAGGAAAATACAAGTGGCATACGCTTTAGCACTTGCATCACAAAAGACATGAAGACTGACGGTTTCTTCTTCACCTTGACTCAGCTTCATCCAACGAGGTATTTTGACCTCTGAAAGATTCTTTATACCCTTCAGCCAGTTCCAAAATCGTTTTGATAGACCTTCTGGCAGGGCATTATCCCATTTAAGTCCAAGATTCCAGGATTCTTGAAGCATAAACTTTGGAATGATGGTTACGAGAGAAAATATACAGAAAGGGTCAAAAATACTCTGAGCCAAAAAAAGCAGACCTCTTTTAGTAAGAACCAGGTTTTCATCTTTCGGACAGTTTACGATACAAGACAGAGTATCTTGTTTTAGCTTCCAGTTTAGGCCCAATAAGGGTACAGTTTGGTATTTGTCGGGTTGATCGATAATTTCAAGTGAAGCATTTGATTGCCAGTCTCGTAGATTGAATTTTCCTACAGACATCAACGCTTGCCATTCAACTATAAATTTATTTGCTTCATCTGTATTCTTCAAAATTTCCCCAGTATTCAAGAGCTCTTCAGGGCCTTTTTCCAGATAGGAATTCAAAGTTTCCGCTAAATGGAATGGACTGCAAGTGACACCAAACACAACTCTACGATGTGTATAGATTTTCATTCCCTTGTCTTTGGTTTTCCATAAAAATTGCAGATAATCCTTGTACCTCTCTCTGATTCAGATCTGAAGAAATGCCTTCTCAATGTCTGATGTTATTCCAACAGGAAATTTCCGGAAACGAATCAGTAGGGAAGAAACTAGTTCAATTAAATTAGGACCGCTTTCTAAGCAGGTATTCAGTGAGGGTGTACCCTTTATATGTGCGGATGCATCGAAAACTGGCCTAAATTTCGTAGTAATGCTCTTTAAATACAGGCCTGTGTGGGAGATAGTACACATTTAACTCTTTTTTATCTTCTATTTCTTCAATGACACCGTCAGCAATACATTTTTTTGAAGACATCTGCATATACTCCGACCTTCTCGGATTCTACAAGTTTTTTATAAATTCGGATTCTACAAGTTTTTTCTTGGCCATTTGTCTGTTTTCAGGAAGCCGGGATGATTCTAACACCCAAGGTAAGGCGACTTCGTAACTCCCTTCCTCATCAATCGTCAGAGTGTTTCAAAAATAAACTAAAGCACCTTGATGTATTTCAGTCTTCTTTTTCGATTCAGCAGGATCAGTAATTCCAATGGCTTCTAACTTCTATAAGTCACTTATATTACAATATTCTATAAATAAGTCTGTCACTGTCATGCTTGTAGAGTCTGAACTGCTGGGTGCTCTTCCCATAAGTGTCCAATCAAGAAAAGTCTCAATGGCAGTTAATCCACAAGTTAAATTGAGGATTTTTCCAGTCATCAATTTTCCTGCTATGTCAGCACCAATAAACAAATGGATTGTGGATGAGGAACAAGATGGTAAACATTTTTGATCCGTTAGATGAATTTTATTATTCTCTAGTTCCTTTAACCAGAATCTGGTTGGTTCTGACAAATTTCGGCACAGATTTTCTCTTGATCAAATGCGTTAAAAGTGCAATGATAATTTTTGTTAAAATCACTTACAAAAATTTTGTATTCTGAATGTTTCTGGGGATTTTGCATCCTTCCAAACAAAGTATGAATAAGAGTTGTTTCTTTTAATGCAAGATACTTCATTTTCTTAGCAGCATTTCGTAATATAAGATTTCTGACTTCCAGTGTCTATGAGGGCTCTTACAGCAAACTCCTGTGTTTCTCCCCGAAGAACCACGATCAGGGTCTGTAGAAACACACTTGTAGAACATTTGAGATTGGCCAATGCATTGAACTGTCTAAAATTGATTGAACTGTCTAAAATTGGTTGAACTGTCCGTTGCTTCTTGAGAGTTAGAAGACTCAACGGTCTTTCTATCAGGGCACATCACAGCATGATGTCTTTGACCACAATTCACTTGGACCCTGCATAGCTTTGACAAATGTCCATTACTTAGACATTTGAAACAGCAACATCTCTTCTTCAATCGTTTCATTTTCTCATTTAAATCCAAATTTCAAGCAACATGACATTCTTTGGATTCATGATTGTTCGTGTCACAAAATACACACTTCAAAACAGATTTTTGGTTTCCTGTAAAAAGTTCCGCAACTGTCGGCAAGTCTCTTTTAATCTTGATGTTTTTGTTATTTTCTTTCAGAGAGAAGCCTTCCATTGCAAGAGCTATCCTATCCTCATCTTCAACTTCGTTCTTCAAAAATTTCATCAAAGTTTCCAATCGAGATTCTTTCGCGTCATCTTTTCCATCCAATCATCTATCATTTCTTCGCCAGGCTCTTAAAATTTCTTCATTTAAATAAGATTCAACCAGGGGAAACAACATGGCCGCATACTTCGCTGTAGTAACGCCAAGAGTTTCTAATGATCTCAACTGGGTTTCAAGAAGGTCATAAACAGTTGATAAGTTAACATGTTTCTCATTAAGATTAAATGCGAGTGCCAATTTTAACAATTCTCCAACGTAATATTCAACCAACAAATCATCTCTGTCGAATCTAGATTTCAGACAATCAATCGCCTTGCAATAATTTCCGGAGGTAGGGGGAAAACTTTCAACTAATTCCCTCGCTCTGGAATTCGGGATAGTTGCTTGGGCTAAGTATTGAAAGTTGTCGGTTTCATCGATATCATTGTCTTCATCAATTTTTTGGAATTGTCCCCAAAACGGCAACCAATCTTTAATTTTAAAACCAGTGACTCACTTCCTGGCTTCGCCGGCTTGCTCCGAACTTCTGCCTTGTGCTGGTTGATGGATATACATGAAATATATCATAATTTATATTTGTTTATTTATTTTGTAATTAAAATTTATCATTGTTATCCTACATGGCTGGCAGTCTTTCATTAATTAATAATGTTTTAATACTTTAATTTAAAGTAAATTTGTCAATGCGTGTTAAGCCACGCACCAAACTGGTGACGCGGTAATTTCTTTTTTACTTTTCTAAAATATGCTCAAATTAGATTTTAGTGATTGATCTCTTCAAATATTTTTCGTACATTCCACCCATTATGGATTACTTTGGATTATTGTGCCGAGAAGTAATGCATCAAGGACCAGATATGCGTTCGAATTTTCTTTTCATTTCTCTGTGATTGGTCAGTATTTCATTTCCCCATTATTTGGGGGAAGAAATCGTATTATTTATATTCAATATTATTCTTCATCATAATTTTTGTATTAGAAGTATTAATTTCTTATTACTTTTGTTTTGGCTACCATGTTTATTATTATGATTCTTAACTCCTAATTTTTTTAAACAAATGTGTATTTTTAAATAATCCTAACTTTTTCTAATACTCGTAATTATTGTAAAAATTAGCACTTTTCCACAACGAGTAACCACAAATGTCTAATACAGAAAACGAAACTGTCAATGCTGGCGCTCCGACAGAGTCGCGGGTGTCCCATCTTTCGGTGAAAATACCGCCGCTGTGGAGGAACAATATAAAATTGTGGTTCATCCAAGTAGAAAGCAATTTCGATCTAGCTAAAATAACTAACGACCTTACAAAATACAATCATTTGATTGCGTCTATTGATCCGGAAACTTTGTCAGCGGTAGTTGATATTTTTCTCACACACCCCGACACCAACAAATATGATGCGTTAAAGACTCGACTTATAGCCGAATTTTCCGCTACGGAAAATGAACAGTTCCGTCGACTGCTTTCTGAACTACATTTAGGCGCCGATAAACCATCGCAGTTACTCCGAAAGATGCGTGAACTCGGTGGTGGCACATGCATAAAAGGCGATTTGGTGAAAACTTTATGGCTGCAAAAACTGCCGTCAGAAATTCAGGCGATTTTATCCATAAATTCTGAATCCCTGGATAATTTGGCCAACATGGCCGACAAAATTGACGAGGTTTGTATTTCCTCAACAGATAACAGCGTTTTTGCCGTCAGTCTAGGCGCGGAAAGTACTGCCATGTGTACAGCTTCCACTCTGGATGAGTTTATTGCACTCCGAAGCGAAATCGCCGCTTTAAGTAACCAGGTACAGCGGTTTTCCCACGACAGAAGCAGAGGCCCATTCCATCAGAAAAACAGACAGCGCAGTTTTTAGCGTGGGCGTTCCGGTGACCGTGGGAGAAAATATTGTTATTTTCTTTCGCGTTTCGGAGAAAAGGCACTGAAGTACCGATCACCGTGTCCGTACCCAACTAACACGGATCAGGAAAATTCGCAATAGCGGCTGTCGATCAATCTACTTCGGCGGCAGCCGCGCAATCGTATTGTTTGTATGTTTTTGATAAGAGATCCCATTTCAAATTTTTGATAGATTCTGGCTATGAGGTTTCGTGCATACTTCTCAACAAAAACAAAAAGAAATCTAAAACCTGATTCTGTGCAACTTTTTGCAGATAACAACTCCAAAACTCACACTTATGGATCTAAATTATTAAATGTGGATTTAGGTCTCAGGCGAAATTTCCCATGGAAATTTTTAATTGCTAATGTGCTTGTTCCAATAATAGGGACGAATTTTTTACAAACCTTTGACCTATTAATAGATCTCAAAGGGCGCAAACTTATTGATAATGTTACTAAATTTACCCAACCCGGAATAATTTCAAAATCAACAGATTATGCGTCTCTAAAACTTATTTCTGGTGAATCAGTATACCATAAAATTTTGGAATAATTCCCAGAATTAACAAAATTAACATCTGGGATAAAACCTGTTATACATAATACGGTGTATTTTATTGAAACAACCGGTCCACCTTTCCATAGTAAACCTAGAAGGCTAAATCCAGAAATGTATGACGCCATCAAAAAAGAGTTTCAGTTCATGATGGACCAAGGCATATGCCGGCCATCAAAATCACCTTAGTCATAACTCATTCATGTCGTTTCCAAAAGCTCAGGCAGCATTCGTCCTGTGGGTGACTATAGGAGATTGAATGCCTGTACTGTACGGGACTGTTACCCTATATCCAGGATTTTTCCAATGCACTCCACGGGAAAAATATTTTTTCGAAACTTGATATAGTCCGCTTTTATTTTCACATACCAGTGCATCCGGATCATATACAAAAAAACCGCAGTTTGTACACCATTTGAACTGTTTGAGTTCTCATTCTTAAATTTTGGATTATGTGGGGCAGCACAAACTTTTCAGCGATTCATGAATGAAATCCTGGGAGATATTAAATTTTGCTATGTCTATTTGGATGATATTTTAATATTTAGTTACAGCCAAGAAGAACTTAAAGGTCATTTACGAATCATACTGGAGAGATTAAATACATATGGACTAACCATAAATGTTTCAAAATGCATATTTGGCGTCTCAGAAATTCCTTTCTTAGGTCATTTAATAACTAGTTCGGGAACTAAACCTTTATCCCATAAAGTTGAACCGATTCTCAAGTATCTACAACCAAAAACAGTTAAAGATCTTCAAATATTTTTAGGTTTTTAAAATTTTTTCCGTAGATTTTTACCGAACATAGCAAAACATCAAGTACATTTAACTTCATATTTAAAAGGAACGAAAAAAAATGATAAAAGGAAATTGGACTGGTCAGATAAAGCGGAAGAAGAATTCTAAAATTGTAAACAATTAATTGCAAATGCTGTTTTATTGGCACATACAAAACCAGATGCCACATTGATTTTACAAGTCGACGCTTCAGACTTCGCAATCGGAGGGACATTGTCTCAATTAGTAGATGAAGAATTACAACCGCTCTCATTCTTTTCTCGGAAACTCTTTCCAACAGAAGGAAATTATAGCGCTTACGACAGAGAGTTATTGACAGCTTATGCTGCCATCAAACACTTTAGACATATGTTTGAAACTAGAAATTTCTCTTTGTTTACGGATAATAAGCCGTTAACTTACGCTTTCCAACAACGCTGGGAGAAATGCTCTCCGAGACAGGCTAGACAATTAGACTTTATATCCCAGTTTACCACGGATATTCACCACATAAAAGTCTCTGTGAATATATTAGCAGATGCACTTCCGAGGATAAACGCTATAAACATGCCAAATCCCATATATTATAACGAAATTGCACAAGCGCTACAAATTGAATCTGAATTTAAAAAATTTAATCGATAATTTTGAAACATTACAAGTTAAAGGAATTGCTTTTCCAAATTGTGAAACGCCCATTTATTGTGATGTATAAACAGGCACAGCTCGACCTTATATTCATAAATCATTTCGTCAAAACTTTTTTGCATCACTACATAATTTATATCATCCTAGCATTCGCAGCACTTCAAAATTAATTCGTTCGCGCTTTATTTGGTCTTCCATTCGAAACGATTGCAACAATTGGGCTAAGCATTGCATCTCATGTCAAAAATCGAAGGTAATTCGCCTTACTAAGACCCCAATAGGAAAATTTGTAGACATATCACAGAGGTTCGAACATGTACACCTGGACCTTGTAGGCCCTCTACCTCCTTTTCAAGGAAACTATTACTGCTTAACAATGATAGAAAGGTTCACGAGATGGCCAGAAGCCGTACCAATTCCAGACATAACAGCACAGACAGTAACACAAAAATTTTTTAAGCACTGGATAGCCAGATTTGGTTGTCCTGTAAGAATTACTACTGACCAAGGCAGACAGTCAGACAGTTTGAGAGTGACTTATTCCCTGCTCTCTCTCAGCTACTAGGAATTAAAGGAATCAGATCGTCTCCTTATCCTCAGGCTAATGGCCTGATCGAAGAGTTCCACTGCCCATTAAAGGCAGCTTTGAAAGCCTACAACACGGATCAGTGGTCTGCAGCCCTGCCCACCTTGTTACTCGGATTCCGGTCCGTCTTCAAAGAGGATCTACAAGTGACGACAGTTGAGCTGGTATATGGCAAGTCTCTGCGACTACCGGGAGAGTTTTTCGATCCAACACCTGGAGACGCATCATCCAAGCAGCTCGTGGAGAACTTAAAACGCGATTTTGCAACGATGAGATCAGTTCCAACTTCGTGTCATGGACAAAGAACAATCTTTGTGCATCCTCACCTCAACGTGTGTTCACATGTATTTGTGAGACATGACGGTATACGTAAACCCCTACAAGCACTATATTATGGACCGTACAAAGTTCTTTTCAGGTGAAAGAAAACTTTTGATCTCGAGATCAAGGGAGCTTTCCATACCATTTCCATAGACCGTCTGAAACCTGCTTTTAGAATTCCTCCTGAGTGTTCCAGTAAACCACCAGCCAAGCAAGAAGCAAGTTTCGCTACTAAGTGTACAAAGACACTTCCAGATGAGACATCCATCTTCGTTCCAGCAAAGCAAACAACTCGCACAGGGCGATAAGTTCGACCCCCACGTCGTTATGCCCATTTCCAATGAGAC
>JAPMOR010115318.1:0-12453 GCA_026543865.1 Argiope aurantia | reverse complement strand
TTTCTAAAAGTACAGACCGACAGACGGTCTACCTCTTGTTAGATTTAAATCGCAATCTGATAGGTTTCTAGACTATAGATGTCAATTATATATATGTACTGAATTTTATTTATATTATTTATCTTCCTCTGAACGGATTTTGTTCAAAGCAATCTTCAATTTGGTGTAAAGCCCGTATACAAAGTTTCATCCGTCTAGCTGAAAACGTTTTTGAGTTATCTTTGCCACAGACAAACGGATCATTTTCCAAAAATGCTTTTTTCGAATTCAGGAAGCTTTAAAACGTGGAGATTCGTCAAAATTTTGAATCCGAATTTTTTGACAATTACGATATTTTCTCTGTATTGCTTATACGAGAAAATAAAGAAATAATATAATTAAATAAAAATAAGATTTGCGGGAGACGGGGGGGGGCTCTTTCGAACATAGGTATTCTTAACTCATTTCCTTTAATTCAAAATTAACGTCTCACTCTATTTTCTTTTGTGATCATATTAAGAAGATTAAGCAGTATGTATTTTAATTATGGCCTTTCGTTCAAAAATTGATTGAAAATGATTTCTCGAATGGCTCTATAAATCTTGATTAATAAATAGATTTTTAAGATTCTAGTACTTCCTTGACTATAAATCATGCAATTTGTTTTTCTATTACTTTTATTTAAATTTGCACAAAAATTTGGCCTCTTTCAAGTTTGTCATAGGAATTTCTACTAAAATTTCAATATTTTTTTTTATTTAAATACAATTATAATTTATCGATTAAATTAATACACTATCTTTAATATATTAAAATCTGAATATTTCATGGTGTTAACGTTTTCCTAAAATAATATTGTATAAGAAAGAAACTGCTCTGGAAACCTGTTCGGATACCTTAAATTCTCTTTCCTGATATATTTACACTTGTGTGTGTGCGGGAGGGGGAGTGAGAGCCATTCTATTGAGGCATTCCAGACTGCTTTTTTCCAATTCAAAATTAATTCCTGTTTTCTTTTGTGTTTCCGTTTAAAAGAAGCAACGTGGCTGGGGCAACAACACTACTCTGCTATAGTAAAGATTTTTCCGCACTGTGGTAGGATGGAATTCTGCAATCGAATTCGCTGGTCTTTTTTTCTGTCGTGGACTGCGAAATTTTATCACCCGAGTCAATGTGTAGAAATCGATTTTAACGCCTTCACTTCGGATGCTCTAATAAATGCGAGATGCTCTCTCTTCAAGACGGTTTTTATTTCCTGTTGCAGGTGAAATTTGAGCTCCAGAATAGAAGCCAATTGTAGCTGGCTGAAGGTAGGGTTGATTTTTAATTATAGTTGAATTTTTGATAAGAGAAGTGTTAGAAAAACATATCGATTCCGTGTTTATGTATATCTTTAATTTAGATTTTTGGTTATTTTTTATGATTACTTGAAAACTATTTTCTTGGGTATACGACGGCAAAGGACTTACAGTAGTTTGAATTGCTTAGTACCATTTCAATTTTAGCAACAAAATTTTGTTAGAGTTTTTTTTGCCTAATCCTCTAGCTTACTTTTGTGTGTTTCTTTCCCCAGAATGCTAAAAGGCCTTTTGTAATGAAAAAAAAAATATTAATTGAGCAAAAGGGTCTTAAAAATGTCTTTCAGTTATAAGACTTATTTGCTATTTTTTTTTAAATGATATGAAAACATAATTTTTGTTTATCTGTATTTATAATAAAGATGTGCTGGCGCTTAATTGGTCAGACCATTTGACGTAGAATTACCAAATTTGGTCCAAATATACTTTGGAGTGCGGGAATATACACTTGAGCTTTAATTTGAAATTTTAATTAAAAAATAAGCTACGTTTTGTTTCTTCGAGAAAACTTGAAAAAATATTCACACACAAAAATGATTTTTTACACCATTTTAAAGCAAAAACATCATTTTTGTAATGATGCCAATTTAATTGCTGCAAAAAAATCTTTGGTCTAGATTCATTGAACATTTAAACATATTTTTAATTACATTGTACATTTCACAACAATGTACATTGTTGTGAATGAAATCGAAATCGTTTTCATTGTTTCATAAAATATTTGATCGATTATTTTCTTCCATTGTTGAAAACTAAAGGAATCTGTTTAATATCTGTGAGGTTTAATCAGTAGAGCAACTCAATTTAATTAAAAAGTAAAATTACAGTATCGCTAAATTTAGAAGATAGATGAATTGAATATATCGCGGAACTGGTCTTCATTAGAGAAATTCATATACATAATGCACTAAACATATGCAAGACTATTAATTTTACAATAGTTTCTAATAGTTTTACAGAATCATGGCTATGAAGTAATATTTTAATTATTTAACTGAAATTAAATATAATCAATATCTCTATTAAACCAGATGGTCTCCGAAGTTGTTCTAATAAATGGAATAGAATAGTTCTGCATCTCATTTCGTTATAGAATTCTGGAACTAAATTCTGTTTTCAAGTAAGGACTCGTTTTATAATTGTTACTGTTGATTCGCGAGACATTTGTTTTTTAAACATGAAATAAAAACATTTAAATGTTGTTAGAATCGCAAAATATCCATTAATTTAATATACGAGTTATTATTTCAGTTTAAACTTTATTTTAAAAACGATTTGGATCAAGAAAAAATTCGACGGAGAATTGAATTAAATTTTTCTAGTCATATAATGTGAACTACTGCTTCAATTCTTACCGATAAAATTTTATTGATTTAGGCAGACAGGCAGACTTTCATTATTCACTTTTAATTATTTATTGAGCAGCCCTCGTGATATATTCATTTTCAGAATATCTTGAACATATCAAATCATTTAAGCGTTGCTTTTAAATGTGACATGAAATCATTATCAATGTAATAGACCCATTTTACTAAGCTTATTAAAATGTGTATTACTTTGATCTCTCTGAATCTAGGTTGAGCGCGTTTTTACTTCTGCAATTTCAAAATTAAAAAAAGTTTTTATTTAGGATTCGAATTTTTGATATTGGAGCTGGAATGAATATTAATGAACCGCATTCTCTGGAAATTATGTCGATTATTTTTTCTTAATCTCGTGGTCTCAAGCCTAAAGAGATGTGTAGCAGAAAATATGAAATATGGCTTATTAAACACAATTTGTGTTTCTAAGTTAATTTCTTCAGTTTAAATAAATAAAATAGTTTGCTTTAAAAACATTTTCTGAATCGCAGCACGCATCGGTAATTTTTCCTATCCTTAACTAATACTTCATTAACTCTTTCGTATTAACAAATGACCATTTGTTTGTTTGTAATTATGGCACTTGCCACGGACAAGCCCCGCCGTCAGAGACGAGTTTAAGCCTGAGGGGGTGCGCCTCTTGTTTCTATAGAGGGCCAAGAGTACGACTTAGCTACTCACGCATCACTCATTCGCTTGCACAACCCCTTTTTACGGGAGGGCACATTCACACATCTCACAGATAGAACAACGAAAAAACAACCAAACCGGGACTCGAACCTGGGACGCCCAGATCACGAGGAAGACGCGCTACCCCTATGCCAGGACGGCGGCTCAAATGACCATATTTCTGCGAATTAATTTTATTATAGCCAATAAAGCGTCGACTTTAGCTAGAGAAAAGGATTGGAGATGCTTTAGGCGCCATGGAAACAAACAAACAAAAAGATAGAGCCTTTATGACACTTTTTTAATTCAGATTTGACGAAGATGTAATATTCTTATGGAATGATCACGACGCAACAATTACAATCTTTTTGGAAATGCGAATAGGAAATGCGTACGAAGCTCTTAAGTAGAAAATGTTTTGTTTTGTAAAATATTCAGAAGTTCCGGATAAGTCATTATAGTTCCGAATTTCCGTTGTTTGTGTTGAGTTCTAATAAAATATCGTTATGTCTCGAATTTTACTTATAAATTCTCGTATTAAAAAAAGTTTTTTTAAATATATGGTTAAGAAAAGTAATTAAGTAGTTTTTATTTCATTTTGATCTTTTACTATACGTAGTAAATATTCTCGCTATTGTTTGGTTAGAGAAAAAGGAATTGCTTTTCAATTTAATTTGTTCAAATTTGGATAGTATACCGTATTGAAAAAACCCGGATGTGCTCGAAATTTGAATGAATCAATTCGAATATTTTTTCACAATGTAAATGCCTCTTAATATTTCAAGGAATGAGCTGCAGAATAATTCTTCTTTCCAGCTTGAGTCACATTTTGATAGCAGATTGCTTATCAAAATGTGACTCATTTTATTTAAAAGCAAAGTAGTGAAAAAACTATGCTTGTGCTAAACTATCATACTTTCCATCTTTTTTTAGCTTTTATTATAAACCTTTTCATTATTTTTGATTTGTTATGATTTTTTTGGATATAGTCCAATATTTTTCATACCGGGATAGGGAAATTTCCCTTTATTTATGCAAATATTTCTATTGGAAATGCATTTTTTAAAAATTACCTTAATTCTTTAAAAAAATTAAAAAGGCGCTTTTGAAATAGTCATTGATCCTATTTCTAATACCTTCTACTTTTTCGGCATTGTAATTGGAGAATGTCAAGACATCAGACCGAACCTTAATGTGACAATAGCCTAATTGAAGTATTGTAGATCAAAGTTTGGTTGATTTGTTGGATTTTATTGGTGCATGAGCCAAGTTTTGGCTAAGCTGCGCCAGAGATATGGTTAAATTCAATTCAGTAGCAGTTTAAAAGCGAGATAAAAAAAACAAACTGACTTTTCTAATGTTTTTAAAATGCAACATGTAAAACTGACAAGTAAAACAAGAAATTGCAGCAGAGACGATTTAAAAAGCCAATAAAATCTAAATATAAATAGAATTATAAAAACCAATGAATTTCAGGAAGCGAAAATATTTTGCTGGGGATATTTACCCACTAAGTCCAGATCAAAGTCCAAATAAGCCCAGATCAAAGATAATAAGCTAATAAGCTAAGCTAAGTCCAAATAAGCCCAGATCAAAGATAATCTATTATAGACGACTCGTGATTGGTATTGGTGCGCTTAAAATCTATCACTTATGTAAAAAAAAAAAAAAAAAAAAACTGACATTGATGTGGTGTGCAAGTTTGGAGAAAAGAATATTGTATCGTCCTACACATAAAAAAAGTGATTTCTGTACTATGTTTTTCTTATTTCAGGCCGATAAATAATACTAATTTAAAAAAGATGCGTCAATCAATGCAAGTAAATACTTTTCCGTTCGGAACTATTAGCTATGTCAGTGTCTTCGTAAATCTTTATATTTGATTGCTCTGTCCACAAGTGCCGGCGACACTCACAAGATCGATACGAGACATTTCGGCGCCAATCAAAGCTTTTCGTTTGGAATACGATCAGGAAAATAAATTTTGTGTGAAATTGTAAATAATTCCAATCTAGCATTAGTGAATAAAAGTAATAATTCAAGGATTCCCTTTGACTTGTTTCGAACTCCAATGTATCTTTGTCTCGGACAGTTCTAATATAATCAATTATGATTAGGTGAAACTCGTATATTCTGAATATTTCAACTTATTCGATTCAATTTTGACAGTATTTCCAGCAATCTATGCTAAATGCCATTTATCTAAGCGAGTTCTCGAGTTCTTTCATTTGCATATTCGTAGCTTGACAGACGATGAACCATTTCGTGGATTGGTCTCATAATTTAATACAAATCAACAGTTTCATCTAATTTATATACAATTTTATTCATCTAGATAAATGTTTTGAGTTATTGAGCTTATGTAGGAGTGTGAAAAAAACATCGTTTTTGTTCAAAGTTGTCATAATTTTTTCATGAATGTTTTATGTAATCTATAAACATAAAGGGTTTTGATAGCATACATGTTTTTCAACACTGGGGACGTCCGAAATATCGAGATGCGTTAACCAGTTAACTGTTTCGATCTCTTCGGAAAATGCGTATCTAAATTCGGACGCAAAAATTGAGCGATGACGAGTACACTCGTCAAGCACAGAGTATGTGTAGTACAAAATTTTGTTGTAATGAAATGACTTTTATTTGCTTAATTCAATAATCACATTTATTTAAACTAATCTACAACTTTTGCATAGAAACAAAATAAACATAAATTTATTTTAATTTGCTGTTAGAAAATGGTACTGAGCAAAACATGTTTCAACGCATAATATTTTATTTGTTCCTTTGATTTCGACTTGGCCTCAAAATATGTTTGACATCTTCAAATTTACGAATATATTGGTTTTTGCTACCTGCGGTGGCTTGATAGCAAGGTCTCGGCTTCGGAACCGGAGGTTTTTCAGGTTCGAGACCAGATTCCATCGAAAAACCGTCGTATAAGCGGGTCTGGTGCACATAAAATCCGTCGAGGTCAAACGTCCTCCGCTGGTGTGGAAGTTTGGTGAAGGGATGCTAGCTCGGGTTTCGTCCTCATCATCTGACAGCGGTTCGAAATGACGAGGCCCGTCCCAAAATAGCCCTAGTGTTGCTTTAATACGGGACGTTAATATAACTAATCTAAACTAAAGACTAGAGTTTTTACTAAAATTGTAATTCAAATTGCAATCACTACTTATTACTCCTGACGAATAAACTCGTCATAACGCCAAATATTTTACTTTTTCCCATAATTAGTATACTTATCAAAAACAGTTAACTGGTTAAAATCTCGAGGTGAAATGTCTTGACGATTGCAATGCTCCGTTTATGAGAAAGTAAAATATGATCGATAGTAGCTGAGTAATTGCCAAAACGGTTATTCATAACTCAATTATTTCAATTTGAACGCGTTTAAATCAAAGGAAATGTAATTTAATTAAATATTGGGCACTCTTATTCGACTTCAACCCAGAAGTTTTTCAAATTTTTAATTGGCTATCGAAAAGGAAAGCAAACTCGTCCAATCCCATTCAACATCAGCACTTCATTTCTCCTACAAAAAGGGGTTGAATCTAAATAGACAGAAATGTATTTGCTCTGGCTTCTTAACGATTTGCTGTCCCGATTTGTTTTCTGCAAAGAGCAGGACGTGAATAATGGGCGTTCTGGAAAAGACGTGAAACAAAGGATGCAAAGGGAAGTAATTAACTGACTCCGGTTTCTCCTCAAAGTTTGGACCCTCTTCTCTACTTTCGAAAAGAAGACGACTTCTCTTTAGCAGTTAATTAAGCGCCATTAATGATTTATACTTCTGAAAAAATGGTTCACGGACAAGGCATCTTTTCATTACGAGAGTATAAAAAAACCGTCACTAATTGAGTGTACTTAGTAACTGTTCCTTGTGGCTGATATTGAGCTCGAGCAATTTAGTTTTAACGTTAAAAATGGAAAATAGGACTTTTGGGCCGTGTTGTGTTTTGGGATTTCAAAGTAATTAGTTTAAGAATTTGATTAAAAAAAATAGATTGTGTGTGTATGGAGGGGAGGGGAGTGCTTGAGGTTAATCACCCGTGGAAAGTTGTTGTTGGCATTAAGAAGCCTACACTGTTGTATTTTGGAATGATTTTTTTTTAAATTCCAAAACCATTTTTACAGCCGTAAACGTATGAAATTAAATTTTAACTTTGCGAAAATCCGCTAACTTTTAGTGATGCGCTAATGAGTTTGAGAATTATAAAAGGTGACATTTTCACCATTACATTTTTATCTAAAAGTTTGGCGTTTAGTTATCAACAAGTCCGCCATTTGACGATGGAAAAATGATTTCGTATTTTTATAATGCCTCTAAACTTGTTGTGTTTAAAATTCGGGTCATATTTTGTTCATTTTAAACTTTGTTCAAACTGTTTTGGGCACCTTTTAAGTAATAGTTAGTCTAAATCGAACTCTGAAAAGCTCATTTTTCCGATCCATTTGTCATTAGAGTTTAGGCAAGTGTCGTTTATTAACATTTTACGATTAAACATTTAGATAAGTTTCAGAGTTCTATATGTATTAAAAATGTTTCTTTCTTTCTCCATTTAAAATATTTAAAAACATACTTTTAAAAATATGGAATGTTACAAAGTTTCCGTGATATGAGCTGATATGTTGGAAATTTTAATGTTCTTTAATCTGAAATTTTAATGATTTAAAATTTCTGACAATTATCGAAGAATTATTTTGTTTTGGTATTTGTTAAACCTTCATACACACACACGGGCTCTACAAAATCGTTTAATTTCTTTAATATTAAATGTAAGTTAAAAGACTGGAAAATTTTCCATTTTTAAATTTCTAAGAGCATTGCAAATATTATAATTAGGGAGATGATGCCTCATTTCAAGTCTCAGTAAAATTAGAAGTCTGAACCTTTTCAAAGCAGGAACATATATAAGTGAAGCATTAATATAACCAGTTTAAGTTCAGATATTGTTATATTCCGTGAATTATCTTCAGATGGATTGATTCAATTTAGCTTTATATCTAAATACTCAAGTCCAAATTCCGTCTTTCTTTTCTCTTTTGTAAATCGATTTATAGATATTTATTTAAATATTGAATATAAGAGCAGTAGTATACTTATTGGTCCCAGATATGCTTTAAATTTCTGAGTTTATAAAGAAAAATACCTTTCCAGACTTAAAATTTGTGTTCCTGAAATTGAGAATTTTCTGCTCGTACTATTCTTTCCTATTCAATTAAGTTAACGCCTGTGTTTATTTTGCATAGAATACTTTTCATCTTTGCAGTGTTATATTTAATGATTTCCAATAATTTAGCGTGACGCCATTACCATTATGATAGCTTGAATGAGCAATTACTTGTTATCCAGTATTCGGTTGACACATTTGAGGCTATTTTATTTGGTTAAATTTAGCAAAGAATGTGCAATACCGTAACACGTTAATATTAAGTTATTTTTTGGTTTGGCAGCAATTATTCCTTTTAATTACAATGCGAATTGGAATACCCAAACCCAAACTGCATTAACTGAATTACATTTTAGTCTAAGTTTACAGTTTATTATTCTGCTTTCTTATATATGAAGTATAAAAATATAAATTATTGTAATCGCTGAAAAATTCACTCTAGAAATGTCGGTGAATCTTTACTGTTTCGGTCACCAGGAATAATATTGTTACGAAATTTTCTTTACCGGGGTTCGTTTGGATAGTGGGAGTGATATGGTGTAAAGAACGCTCAATCAGCAGGCAGAAGTAGAATAAAAACAACGACGTTTATTTACACGAAGACACACAGGACAGCACAAAAACAATAACTATATACAGCACAGAAGACGATTATCTTCACCCGAGACGTGTAGCATACAACCAGAATCTACCGCAGACAGTAGCGCACAGCTCAGTTCAGCACTAGCTTGCCTCAGTCGCTTCCGACTCCTCCGTCTTCTACTTCTCCGACTCTGGCTCGGATTACTGACTTCGTCGACTCGACTCCGCTGCTCTCGAACTCGGACTACCGGCTTTTCCGCTCCGTCTTCGGACTACTCTTCGTCTCGACTACTGGCTTCGTCGTCTCCCTACTCGGACTTCACTCTCTGGCAGCCGCAGCCCCTTTTATAGGTCTCAGGAGGCCGGGCTAGAAGCCTCTCAACCAATCAGGAACGTTCGAGGCGTATCTCGGTTCCTACTGGACGGATCGGGAAAATTCTCGAAGTTTCGGGTATTATCTATTTTGGCGCCAAAGTTGCCAAATTCGTCGCCAAGTCGCCAAGTTTGTCGCCAAGCTCTGGGACCTCCGACGCGCTATTCCCATTCAGATGACTGTAAAACTTTCTTTCTATTGATGGAACAAACAATGCTGGGAAGCCGAATTGCAGGTTTGTAACAATATAAAATCATTTTTGGAAATACGTCTGTCGATTTGAGAAACATGAGTCAATTAAAAACCAGTGGGTGTGGCCTTCTCAAGACTTTATTGCATACCCTCTAATATAGGTTATATTCTTCCCACTCTCGCATAAATTTTGTGAACTTTTAACTAGGCAATGAAATCTGAGTTTTCAGATTTTTATTTTCAGAATTTACAATCATGATTTTAGTATGTGGTGTTTATATGAAAATTAAAAATCCTAACAAAATTTTAACAATCCACTTATTTGGAATATCCATCCATTCATGTACATGTACGTACATTACTCAAAAACACAGTGAGCACGATGAGCGAAAGGCGGGTGAGAATTAAATATAGCGATAAAATCGAATTCTACTGTAAACAAAATTTTTAAAAAAATGTAATCAATTTTCTGTTTTTATATAAATTTTTTGCTAAATACATCGAATTCTCTCACTTTACTCGTGGGTACGTACGGGATCATCATAAATCGAAAATGCATAAACCTAAAAGAATGGAATTGAGTTTGTCGTCTTGCCTTCATATAAAATGATTCCAAAATCCAAGGTAAATATCGGTCAACAAAAGAAAATTATTTAGCAGCCAAAGGGATTCCTTTTAATGTATTAATTTTAAAAAAAAACGCTCTGTGTTCTAAAAAAATATACAAGAAATTAAATGTTTTTATTAAATAGCAAAGGAGTTTGCTAGAAGGATTTGTTCAATATCAACGATGTACAAAATTTGACAATAAAAAAAAAAGACGTATTAGTTTCAGAATTATACATTCTAAATTTCCTCTCGTCTGCAAGAATTTTTTGGCAACTTAGAAAATGTCAATAGAATACCGTTTCCCGCCTTTTTTTCTTTTTTCTCACGAAGCTTTATTTTTGAGGGATGGCTTAGAATTCCAAAGTGGAAGAAAGAATATTAAGAATATTTTGCTGGAAAAAAAATTTCTTCAAAAATTTATAGCTTTCAAAGGTTGACAAATGGTTTAACTTAAAGCGTTTTCAATTTCTTTTTAGCTATCTATATAGTTTCAATAAATATGTTTTTATCGCAACAAAATAGTAATATAACTGCGTTACAAAATCATCAGTTAAGGATTGTAAAATGTTTTGCAATATGAAGGACATTTTAGAACGTTACCTGTCTGATGGAAAAATGATTCCAAATTCCAAGGTAAATATCGGTTAAGAATGTACGTAAAATGAAATATTTTACAGGCCAGCAAGCACTCAATTTTTATCACTTTTATTTGCAAGATAGAACATAAAACTCCATTTCTAAAACAATCATTCTCGGTATAAGAATACTTGGTTTCATTGCAAAAGTATCAGACTTAAAAAAAAATATTCGGTTCGATTGTTTTTGAATTATATAAAAGGTTTTTAAATATATGTTTTAAAAAGAGAGCGAAAATGTAATATTTGCATAAGTATAGAAAGTTCAAATGAGTCATGGTCCAAGAAGAGAAGCATCAACTTATTTTTTAATTCTCTAACTTGTATGATTTATTTAATAGCGTTTTCAGTTTTTATTTGAATAGATCATCTTCATTGGATTAAAAAGAAAATTAATAAGAGCCCCGACTAGTCTATGACATCGGTTTATGCTGATAAAGTGAAACAATGCAATAAATAAATCTGAATTTCGTTAATGTTTCTTGGTCATCTGACCAAGGTTCAAAATTGCGAGGTCCGTCCCAAAATAGCCCTAATGTTGCTTTAAAACGGGACGTTAATATAACTAAACATTTTTTTTTCTTTTTAGAATTTATAACATATATAATTTTTATTTGAATCGTTGCTTTCTATGACATGACAATTAGTTGATTACGCATGTTTGTAATTATTATTAGTAAAATTATTAGAAATTTATCTAAAAGAACACTAAGCAGATTATGAAGGTTTCAAAGGCCACCTTTGAATTTTCTTTGGTTCCAATTATTCAAAACTCTGAATTAAGTGGATGCTTGTCCTGGCATTGTAAAGTCGCACGGATTATCATTCTTTAAACAGTTGGATTTTAAAGTAAAACCAACATGAGTGGTCTTTTCGAAAATTTCTCGCTTGCCTCCTCATAAATTCGTTATTCCACTACCTCCGTATAAAAAAAACTGAGCACACATATGGCGCACAAGGAATTGCTAATATTTTTATTTCAAAGCCTACTTTTGTGTCTCCTAATATAGCACAGAAAAATCCTCATTGTGCATTTTGGAAGTCTTTTTTTTTGTATTGATTGAAATTAATATTATATATATAGGGCCTCGGTGGCCTGGTGGTAAGATCTCGGCTTCGGAACAGGAGGGTTTCAGGTTCGAGATCCGATTCCACTGAAGAACCGTCCTGTAAGGGGGTCTATTGCCCGTTAAATCTGTCTTGACCAAATGTCCTCCCGTTGGTGTGGTGTGGAGAGGGGGGTGCCAGCTGAGGTGTCGTCCTCGTCATCTGACCGCGGTTCAAAATGACGAGGTCCGTCCCAAAATAGCCCTAGTGTTGCTTCAAACGGGGCGTTAATATAACTAAACCAAACCAAACCTATATATATATATATAATATAGAACCAATTTTAGCAACATAATCGCATACCAAATTTTATTCACCGAAATCTTCGTGTTTTTGAATTACCGCATTCACATGCATCCGAATATTGATGAATCGGATTGATTGATCAACCCGTTGATGGAATAGGTTCTAAATCTT
>JAPMOR010115298.1:25976-66699 GCA_026543865.1 Argiope aurantia | reverse complement strand
AGGATTTAAAAAAATAATTTAATAGCATTATTAATAGAAGAATCAATAGATTTAATAGCATCAGATTCTCAGATCCGAGATGTAGAGAAGTATGCCATCTTATAGTATGGAAGAATATGAAAAGGAAGGATATAAAAGGATCTACGAAGATCAATTGGCAGAGTCATTTGACAAAACGAGTCGTTTTCTAATAGACTTTTTTTGATGATGTAACAGGGTGAACACGCTTTAAATAAATATCTGATGACATACAGCATACACACTGTCTACTGTAGAAGTACGAAATGATCCAGAGCTAAATGAAAAGTGGCAGACTGTATAATCGAAACCATACATCCGTAATCTATGAAAGAATGTTTGATTGCTTTTTAAGTACGGATTCTATTGACATTCCAGAATATTTCGGAGAGCACCACCAAAATATCTAAAACATTTTAATACTTTTCTTCTTTGGTGTGTGATGTGCTGAAGGAAAGTGAATTTAAGATCGAAAATCATTTCTCAAACAATATTTCGCTCATCAAAGGAATATAAACATTTGTGAAATATTCGAATTCAAGTGAATGTTTCTTTTTCTATAAAATTGTACTCGCCACTCTTTTTAGGATAAATAGAGTGTTCTTTTTTATCGGACTAAAGTGCAATTGCAGTATTTCATAGTCTAAAATAAAATCATCTTATTTTGGCATGATATAAACAAATAATCAGAATAAAGACATCCATAAAAGATAAAGGTAGATGATAGTGAATATATAGGAGATGGACGATAATAAAGGGACATTCCTCAGCTTGTATAAAAATAAATAAAAATTTCCAACATAAGCTTGAAAGGTTCAATAAAAAGATAAAATGTTCGTTAAAATTTTGGAAAAAATATCCCCTAAAACCAATATTTAAAAATTTTGAAAACATTTTATAGCCCCAAACACGACAGTTTTTTTTTATATCAAAGAATACAGAGTGAAGTTGGTCTCTCTTAGTTTAGCTTGTTTGTCGTTTTATTCATCATACTTTAATAGAGCCCTCCCCCCAAAAGAAGCCTATCAAAATCAGTAATGAATTCCTTAAATCACTTCAAGATGATGGATAGATGGTGGCTCTTAAGATAGAAAAAGCGAAATCAATGGAGTCGCGCTGCTATTATCAGCATGTGAAACTATTACTGGATACTGAGCAGTAACATAAAGCTCACTTCACCTGTCAAATTTGGTAATGGTTGGAGCTCATAATAAATAATTTGTCAGATCAAGATTATGAAAGACACATATGGGATCATGAAAATAGTACTTCTTACCGTTAATGAACAGATACTCATATAAATTAGATATGAATTGTTCAATCCATCCAGCACAAAAAATTGTAGTATGAGAACTCTACAAAATTCTTCATTCTTTGAGGCTGCAGAGAATAATAAAAGACAAGAGAAGTAGCACCATTAAATTTTTGTGATATTTTTGACTATGATGTATTTTGAAGGTAAATAAGCACAGCTAAGAGTAAAAATATTTATACGTGAACTTGAAGCGCGCCTCTCACTTTATAATCTTATATATAAAAATGAATTTTTGTTTGTTTCTATTTTATGTACTACAGTAACCCGATGGCGATAAAACTTTGCCAACCTACTGCTTGCACCTCCGGAAGCTTATAGGCATAGTGCAATTATTATATTCTAATATATAAAAATGAATTTTTGTTTGTTCGTTTTTTATGCGCTGCTGTACCGTTCATCTGATTGCTATAAAACTTTATTTAACCATTTATTTTCAACACAATAAAATTTACTAACAAATCGTTTCATACAGTATTTGATACATTCGTTTCTATGATTCAACAATATTTTAAAATTGACAATTGTCAACCGACAAAATACAAACAGTAACAAAAATGGCAAATAGCACATGCCATTCGGAGTTAATCGCACATATATCACAAGCGGCAATATCTTTCCATTCCAGGTTTACCATCTTGAACATGATTGGCTGTTCTGGTCATGTAATTCACTGACGTTTTCTCATTTCACCGGAATGACTCTTTTGAATATATTTTCGAATAATTTTGAATATGATTGCTGTTTGGATTGAACATATTTTGAATGTACTTTCTGTTATTTATAAAAATGACGGAAATGTGAATATATATGATTAATTTAAAAGCAAAAACGATCTTGTAGCATCGTTATTTGCGATTAATCTGAAATGTAACTGTAGTTTTTTTTTTGAAATATTTTGAATGTACTTTCGATTATGTTTAAACATAACAAAAATGTGAATGTGTATGATTAATTTAAAATATGCTATTATTGTGTGTTCATATTCATATTTTATAAATGTATTGAATCCAGTAACAAAAACCTTGATAATGTAATATTTTCAGTTATTTATAAATACAATTATAATGGGCTTGGAATCGAAGGATATAGCGGCCTGTTTTTAGGTTTATCCCCTCCCCTAAAGTCACAGTGGACATGCAAATGCTCGTAGGGGAAAGTTTCCACAAAAACCTTTTTAAATTTTTAAAAGCAATTGCTTTTTATCATCTTATTTAACAGTTCAATTTGTTGCCAATTTTTACAATGTTAGGAGACATGGCCTTGCAATTTTATTAATCAGTTTCTAATTCTACAGAATCTTACATAAAAACGTCTTATATGTTTTAACCATACGACTGGCGCAGTATAGTCAAATATGACTCTTGCGCCACTAAATCCCACTATCCATCCATCCATCCTCCCCTAAAGTCCAGCATCATCGCGGCGGGGGATTGTTCCTGGGCGAAATGGGCGAAGTACGTCGGGTGAGTATTTTCCTGGTAGGGTTACCCAAGGAGTGAAGGCCATTCCATTATGCTCAGCTAAATGCAATGCAGGCATGAGGCAAAGTCAGATTTCAGCCTTTTGGGCCTCTAGGTCCTTCACCTCTTGAAGCTGCCTTTTAAGCCCTTTTTTCATGAAGTCCTGAGGCTGTGCTACATTGTTTGAAGGCGTTCGGGCTCATGGACCTGGTTTGATGTTACTGTCAACCAGGGTTGTATGACTTTTGCGTACAGTACACTTTGCATACCAGTCATAAAACTGTAAATGAATAGTCTCTACAATGCGGTTGTGTTATTGATAAGGGTCTGCTCTAGAAGAGGTTGCAACATTTTAAATGTTATCTAAAAGTGTCATATTTGGCAAGAGTTAGCAAGATGTTTGACACAATTTCGAATACTTAACGATACGTTCATTAAAACAATTTCATGAGTTTTAATACTATAGGAGTAATTTCCACTTTGCTTTTTATGAAAGATGAATTGCTTTTCAATGTATTTATTCAAAAATGTATGATAAAAATAATCGAGGAATGATATTTCTTCTGATATAAATAGTGTATCCACTTCGAAATAATAATCATTTCTTCTATATTTTAAATATATATGCATTACTTTACATAAATATAACATTTTTCATTAAACGAGAGAGTTTACGTTCCAATAATTTTTGTCCCATTTCTTCTTGATTCGTTTATTTAATTCAATAAGTTCGAACATTAAAATATATGTTATTTAAATATAGGCACTTAAAAAAAGGTTGTTTCTTAAATTTAAAGTACAATTAAATGAGGTTGGTGGTATTGGAATGATTTGTAAGGAGGGAAAAGTTGTAAAAGCAATTCTTGAAATGCCGTAAGTAGTAAGAAAAGCTTCCAACTACTGATGTTAAGTTTCCATTCTATATCAGTTTAAAAAAAAAATCAGTTTCCAGAGTGGAACGCCATTAGAAATTTAAACTTTTCTGTTTATCATCACAGATTTCATTTAAGTGTTGTTAATTTCTTTTTTGAAAATCTGTGCTCTGATAAAGATAAATTATTTGTTCATTATATGACTTTGCATTTTGTATATGAAATATTGTAAGTATACGGTTCATAAAATAAGCATCTTACTGAATCAGAAATATATTAATATTTTGCTAACTGGTCATTTGTATCTGTGAAAATTTGTAAGAGATATTAGTTGAATTCAAATTTAATTTTCTTCTAGTTGCACTATTTATTAAACCATAATTCAAATATACTATTAAGAAATAAAACAGAATTAAGAAAAATGATTTTTATATTAATATATGTAGTATATGTTCTTCAGAAACTTTAATTTTATTAAAGATCCTTTTATATGTACAATAAGTCATTAAAAATAGTGTTAAGTTCTGGTAATACACTCTTCAACAATATGCATCTACACCTTTATTGAAATGTTTACTGATTAGCTATGCGGTTTTTTTTTCATATTTTAAACAATGTAATTATTTCTAATTTCAAAAGAATTCATGGCCGTTTTAAACCTTCCAGGGGCCCTGAGATAATGCAAATCTCGAAGCATCTTTTACCTTCCACATTTTTTATTGGTTTTAATTTAATTTTTATTCGGCAATTTTAAGAAGTAAATTTTGAAAACTGAAGTCGCAAGTCCCTTTCTAAAAAGTCCATTTCAATATTGTACAAATAAAAAAAGTGCACAGTCAAAACGTAAAATTAATTTTAAGCAGAATATCGAAAACAAAAGACAACTTTCTATAACACTATAAACTATATTGTAAAAGGAGGGAATATATTTTTTTAAAACTATAAAGCTCCAAATTTTTTAGAATTATAAAATAGCACAATGAATAACTTGTAAATGGCAATTAAGAATATTAGTAGAATAAAGTTCCAAAATTAATTTAATCAATACTTGATTATGAATAAATTGGACTGCAGGGCCCTCTGTCATTAAATGAAAGTATAAAACTAAATACCTTTCTACAACTACTAAAAATTATCAAGAGCTGAATGTATTTTTTTTTTTAAACTAATTACTCTTTGCTAAGATTTGTCATTTAATCAGACTCGTCATATTTAAATACTTCTTCATCCAACTAGAATATTATGTTAACTTATCTGCATATGCATTTTACGATTAATATTTATCATAAGTATTCTTTATAAGCTTCTTATGCATTCTACTTTCAAAATTTGCATCATCAATGGAAAAATAAGAGAATACAGAGTTTAAAAATTACTTAAGTTTGTAACAATGTTACAAAAGACAAAAGAAATCACACTGAGAATATTTTAAAATAATATTCAATACATTGCAATATTATAAAAATCAAATAAATAGTAAATGCGGGATAAGTTTGAAAAATAGTAAGAAATGCTTCCTTACGTATTATTATTCCATTTTCAGTTGTAATGTTCCATTAAAATATCCTGAATTTTATTTTTAATCATAAAATAAAATAAGGACTGTTTTAGGAAAAAATCAGCAAAAATTTAAGTGTGGGATATTCAGACTTTAATCTAAAAGTTTTAATTAACAAAATAAGATTTTCTTCCAAGAATAAAAGTGAATGTATATATATGCGTTTATTAGTCTATTTAAAATATAGACCATTGTACGTACAGATTAGGGATTGCAATATCGGACCGAAAGTTCAATACCTGTATTAGGTATTTTTTAGATCTTAATACCAAGATACCGGTTATAAAACCGGTAGTAGAAATTTTAGAAAAGGAAAGAATACACATATGTTTTTTGTTTTATTTGCCAGTTTTATTACAGAGTGTAAAAATAACAAAAAATAATTTGTGACTTATAAATTATAACAGTATATAAAGAATCATAAAAAAAGTAAAGGAACATCTTATTTAGTTAAATCACAAAAAAAAGTGTAAATATCACTATTTATTCAGTGGTAATATTACAAGTTTTTGAAATGCGATCTTAAAAAACATAATGCATCCATTGTACCGTCATTAAGCCTGGAACGAAATTCCGTGCAAAAATTACCAGCTGTCGGAAACGCTCTTTCGGCATCTGCGCTAGTGGGTGGTACTGTTAGCAATGCGCGATATACTTTTTTCAAATATTTACCTTGAAATCTCTCATCTTCAAAATAAATCGATTTCTCGTCGGATGGTTTTGGATATAGCCTGATTTCTTTAGTGTATTTTGGTTTGTTGAATTTTTTTTATTTAGGGCTGATTCTAATTTTTGTTCAAGAGACAATTCCTTTTCACTATCGACATTAGTGTCATCATAATCTTCGAAAACTGAACCTAATTCTTCTGAATGTGGATAGGTTTGGAGATAAAAATTTGTAAGAAAATTCACTCTAAACTTCATCAGATTTGATTTGGATAGTCCCTTTTGTTCTTTTTCATTTTTAAAATCATTATAATTAAGTAAATAGACATTTTCTAAGACATTTAAGACATTTTATATTTTGGAATGCCTTTCTTCTGTGCGATTTTTCAATTAATTCTTCAGTGTGTGCTATTCTTTCAAAGACTGCAACATGAAATTTATTGTTGCATTATCTGTTAATAAATTAGAATCTCCGACATAATGCCTCAACAGCCAGCTTTATTTGAAGTAGAGCTGATACAGTTCTGGATATTAAATCGAATTCACTATCTGAAAAAATTAATTTGCAGATTTAAGTGCGGAGGGTTTTACAATCTGTTGTCAAACAGTATTTTATCTCTTCTCTTGATTATAATTAATTTCGCCAGTTAGGGAGACATAAAAACAAAAACTTATACTCTTTTGCTATATTGGCGATCCCTGAACATACAGTGGAGACAATTTAAAAAAATTTGTAGTAAATACCGAAAAAATAGTATTTAAACTTGTGAATACCGGTATTACAAAATTGTACAAATGGCTCAAAATACCGGTATTCGGTATCCCGATATACCGGTATTGCAATCCCTAGTAGAGATACTAAATTTAACACACGTATATTTGGGAGAAAGAAATATGCAATTCAGTGCATTAAATTCAGTGCATTTAAAAATATTAATACAAAAAAAATAATATTATCTCTAACGTAAATTATCTAAAACATTTTAAAAATTCATTAATTTTATTGGTTTATCAGTCTTTTCGTATATTTATTCTGTAATAATAATACAGATCTTAGATAGCATGTATGTTTTATAGTCAAGATCTTCCGTTTATATTGACTATGAAAAGTTTTCATATAAACGAGAATACTAGATTTTGAAATATAAGTTAAGATATATTTTTAAAACTATATCAGGCTTGTTAAGTTATTTATTTCATTTGTATATGAATTGTTTATTTGATTGGCAGATTTATCAAAAGCTTTGAACAGATTTAATTTCAAATAGTAGGAAATTTATCAACTGTTAAATTCTCTTATTGACTTGTGTGCTATTCATTAGCTGAAATGCACATTTAAATGATCCATTTATCTTAAAACAATTGGAATCGTTTATGATGGCAATAGTTAAGTTCAGGTGTCATTTTTTAGAATGGAATTTCTATTTCAGATTTTCTTTTAAAGTTTATTGATTTTAATTTGATAACTATGTTCAGCACACTTTGACTGTGAATGAATAATGTAGAGAACAAAAATACTGTAAATTTACTGCAAATTTTTAGAAAGTTATCAAGGAGAAAAGTCAGTATTTCTCTTAATTTTTGATTAATTAAAATTCTAATTAAAAATTCAAAAAAATCATTTTTCTACCCTCCAACGTATATATTTGCCAAATTTGATAGGCAGACGGCCTGGTGTGTACAGAGCCAGCATATACACATACAGACAAAAGTTTTTTCCTTGTGTTTGTGCATCAAAATTTAGTTAAAATACCAATACATTTTCTCGCCAAATACTCTTGTCAACAGATAACATATGTTTTAGCAAACCTAGACTAATCACTCCCTACCCCCTTTTTTTCAAAGAGCTAGGCATGATTTATTGGCCTTTTATGACCCGTTCTGTCTCACTGCCGTCCATCAGATGGAATAAGCCACAGTAGGATTATCCCATCAACCTGTCAACGCTCACGAAAAGGCGCCAAACTTTTGGCGCCGTCATAATGAAAAGTAATCTGCGGTTACTGGTGCAAATCCACCTTTTGGCGATAATATCGGGTTGGCAACAGGATAATCCCAAATTACCCAGTTGTGTAGAGTAAATACTAAAGTAATAAAATTAGGATAGTCATGTCAATCGATTTCTGATTGGTTAATAATGCTTCAAATTGGAGAAATAAATTTTTGTAGACGAAAATTGGCGGAATTGGTTTAATCGTGGAAGTGAAGGGAGCTGCCAAAGTTTTATTTTGGCATATATTTTGAAATAAAGAACAACAAGATGGTCAACCATTTATGAGTATTTAGATGTCATCAAAAATTTTCGAAATATGCATAAAAGTTGTGGCTGGGGAGCTCTACCCGCGTGTTTTCTTCTCAGAAAATGAGCAAAACATACAGCGTTTTTTCGATTTCTTTCTAAAACGGAGGGTGGATGAGAACAAGCAAATCTTTCATATGAAATAAAAGTTCGTGATATCGGATCAGTGATTGGAATTATATAACTTTTTGACTGCTTTTCGTTATTATTTTAAATATTTAAATGTAATTACAAAGCTAAGTCTAATAATAAATTTGGCGAATTATTGAAAAAAAAATCAAGTTGGTGATGATATCATGATTTAAGTCTAACAACTTATTACGATATAATATTTACAATCAAATTATACACTTTAGAAAAGATATTTAAAAAATAGTTAAAGTATCTGAAATTATTATAGAAGCGTGCATATATTTCATTGAAATCATAAATAAAAAATGCATAGTACCTTAATATTTTGTTTAAAATGAATGGGATTAATGGAAATGTTAAGATAAACTTTAAATTATGGAAGGATAGTAAATAAAATGTCTTTTAAGATTAAGCTCACTCAAAGAGATTCATCTCATAAACGTCAGTGAATCACTTGTCCAGAACAGCCAATCATGTTCAAGATGGAAAACCTGGAGTCGAAAGATATAGCCGCTTGTCATATATCATATAAAATAAAATTATCATCGATGCCAATAAAAGTGAGTGAAATGAAATAGGAAATGTTTAGTGCAAGCGTAAATTTTCTTTCTTCTCGTTATTGAATAGTCGCCTACACAAGATCTTGTCATTTAACGGGCACACTATTTTGGTTAAGGCGAATCGTACATATTCTTCAGAGTTTATTTCACATATGCAAAATAAAATTATTATTATCGATGCCGAAACAGGTTATGTACAATCATAAGTTATGTAACAATGGAAATTTTCCGGTGCAAACAGCAATTTTTCTATTTATTCAGTAAATCGACAAACAATATTTCGGTTTTACAAGCGTATATCGTGTTTTGCTTCGTATGTCTCCCAAACTTTCGTCACTTAGTAGATCTACCAACCAAGCGAATTTGAGCTTCTCGAACAAATAAGGAACGACAAGCGAGAAATGAAACAGATCGTTTACGAACTGTACATTCACTTGCTTCAGAATTTCAAGATCAGTATACGGCAAGAAACGAAAGACAACATTTATGTTCTATCCGATCAAGCGCATCAGAATAAGAAGACCAACTTGCAGTAGGAATCGAGTCAACTATTCTTAACAGAAGGTCTAATGGGGAAGATATGCTCATTCCACTCATTCCCATTATTCCTACCAACATGTATTTTGACTTCAAACAACTACAGTTCGCTATTTGACTTACATTTGTGATGACAATCAACAAGGTGCTAGGACAATCACTTCAAATGCATATTGAATCTAGAAAATCCATGTTTTTCACATGGACACTTGTATGTTGTATGTTCACGAGTCGAACAGCCAAAACATTTATTTGTTTTGCTAAAAAAACAACGGAAAAAAAAAGAAAAACAAAAACTATTATCTATCCTAAAACACCTGAATAATAAAGTAAAAATATATATAATAATTATTATTTATACTTCTTCTTTATATATCATTCAATTTCAATGAATGACAAGAAAAGAAATATCATTCTTTCTGTCATTTAAAATTAAACAAGGTAGCTATTTCGAATTTCAAAGAATATTTGCAAAATTATTTTTCCTGCGGCAGCAACATGCCGGGTACCAGTTAGTTTGTTATAAAAATAAAGCATTACCCCAAAAGATTTCGAGTATTTCATGCATTTTTAAATGAATCGAAAAGATCCCGAAATGAAAATGATAATCAAAAAATAAATAAATAAATAAATCAAAACAATAAAGTAGTTAAGATGTTTAGATATTATAAATTATACTGGCAATCAGGCCGGAATAAGAATAGTTCCACTGATCAATCAGTCATAGTAGTGCAATAAAATGGAGATGCTCTAGCAAACAATATAATAGAGTAGCAAACAATCCCCTTATCATAACAAAATATCATACACCAAATGAATGAAAACATTTTTATTGATGCAAATCACTTATATTGGTTTATTACTTGTGTTCTCAAAATGTTATATGAAACAGGCGATTTTTGTTCACTATCATATAATGACTCTATATGTCATTCTAAGTCAGACTTGTTACTTCAAAAATTAATACATTTTGCTGTGTCTAACAGATATATTGATGATAAATTGAATTGGAATACCCACCTCAAGCATTTAGTATTGAAAGCGCAACAACAACAATTCAATATTCTCAAAATAGCTGGCAAATCCTGGGGAATGTCCACTTCGACACAGAAAAATTTTGTACAATACAGTCATTGAAAGGATGCTTGCACACGGAGCAGGAGTTTGGTACCTCCACCCAACGGTTAGATTAGCAAGAAAGTTCTCTTATATCCAAAGAGGTTTTCTGTTAGCAATTACGGGACAATACAAGACCACGCCTACTGCAGCACTTCAGGTTATCCTTGGCTTGCCACCACTTCATCTGCAGCTTCAGATGATGGCAAGAATGACTGAACTGTGCAGACTTCATGGAGTCGTACATGATATGCCACACATCAGCTCATACGAGTATGAACACAGAGCTACGGTCTGGACGTCACATCCTTCCAAACATCTCCAAGCACATCAAATTTCTTTGGAAGACGGAGGGTCTCAGAATTCAGTACTCGGGATCTTTACCGATGGATCAAAATCCTCAGCAGGAGTTGGGGCTGCATTTTGTGTCGTGCAGGATGCAGTGACTATACACCAATGGTCAACCAGCCTATTGAAAGAAAATACGGTCTTCCAAGCTGAATTACTAGCACTCAATAGAGCAGTCAAATACGCAACCTCTCTTCCTACATCAGATCCAGTTACTATTTACGTCGACAATAAAGCAAGTATACAAGCCTCAAGTTCTTCAAAATCTAATAGCCAATTAGCAAGAGATACATTTTCACTTCTTCTTGCAAATCCTCACATTAAAATATCATGGAGCAAGGCACATGTAGGCTATGAAGGGAATGAAGCGGCGGACAAACTAGCCAAAACAGCGGCTATTGCTAATCAAGATCGGAATGTAATGAAGCTTCCAAGATGTCATCTGAAGAACATCCTCCAAACCGATATGATGACAAGATGGCAAAAGGAATGGGAAGAAGACGAAACAGACCGCTCCACATTCAACATAATACCAGAAGTTTCTACGTGGCCAACTGGAACAGAGCGGATGTCCTTTTCTTCACTGGACACGGCCCATTCCCGACATTCCTACACAGATTCCATCTGGCCAACTCTCCTTACTGTAGCTGTGGGGAGATAGGATCCCCAATTCACTATGCCACCGAATACCTACTGACTCTCTCATGGCACATGAGGAAGCCAGAAACAAGCCTCGTGGAAGAATGGTAAATTAGAGTTTCATCAAATACCTTTTCACGCGACAAGATCCACTCTAAAGTAAACCATATTCATAAATTCCAAGACCTTTTCAAGACTACACAATAGCTGAGACCAAAATGCCACTTGTCAAAATCAGCCGAAATTATAACTTCAAAAGTCCCTCAAAAGTGCAGTTCTCACGAAGGAAATCAAAACCACAGGACTCAGATGGACGCTACAGATTTCTGACTCTTCAGTGATTATTTATATGCTTATACATGTCATACAGACGTTCTCAATGTAATTTATCATTTTTTTCAGTTAGTAATCTCGTTTCCCTGTAAATTCAACCCATAGTGACCATTTATTTAAGTATTCTTGTCCCCTCCATCCAGTTATTACTTCACCAAAAAATTAAATACAGTCATGTACGATTTGACACCGAAGGGATTCTCTCTGGAGAACCTTGGATGGTCCGTAGTCTCTTTCTTTCTATCAACAATTTCTTTCTTTCTTTCTTATTTTCCTTCCATCTTGTGCTCATCCAACTGGTTAGATAACTTAGTGTTATAGGCACCGGAGACACAGGATGGCGTTATGTTATGTATCTAACAGATATATAACAGAAATGGTATTTGCTAAGATATATAACATATGTATAAATTGGTATAACAGAAATTATATTCGCTGAGAGGAGACATTGATTCATATTTAAATGATATTCGCTAAGAGAGATAACAGATAAGATAACATATATATATAAATTTATATAACAGAAATGATATTCGCTGAGAGGAGACATTGATTCAAATTTCACATATTTCCTCCCAGCTAAAAGAAAATCCTACAACCGATTTTTAAATTAAATAATAATAGTTCTGCTTTCATAATTGTATTATCTTCTTGTTTTTCTAGTTTGTGTAAAATAAAGCCTTAATTCATAACTGATTTAATATGAAATTCGTTTTAAAATATCTAGTGATATTATTATATTGCTTAAAAGAAACAAATTTACTTACATCGGCTGAAAAGAGTTGTGATATTCATCGTAGTCTTAACACATTTATGTGTAGTAAAAACTCAATATGTATCATTTTAACTAGAAATATGTTTCAGGTGATTGGCGGATAAAAAGAAGAATGCTTCAGTGTCGATGACCTGTGTTCTTGCGTCACCTCCACTCACGGCTTTTCTAGTATTGTAAAAACCTCAAAAAGTAAAATTTTCCTTTCTTCTTGCAGATTTTGTAGAGATATCGTCGAGACAGTATTTTTAAAACTAAAACAGGGTACTTTGAAATGCTTTACTATCCACGGAACCGAAGATGGCCAAACAGCGGCTATTTTGAATGAATCGTCTCCTTGTTTCTCCTTCAAATTTCAAAATGGTAATAACATTTTATTAGCCTCATTTTCAAATTCTAGAAAGAAAATTATCTGCAATGGTGGCGAAAATTGCGGGCACTTTCGAAAATTTTTATGTTTTCTAACTTTGTATGCGTATAGAAAATTTTATCTTTCACAAAATGCAAAGTATTGTGTATTATTTTAAAGATAACTTAATACTGATTTCAATGCAATAAAAAAATTCTAATATTCGCAAAACAAAAAAATTAAAACGGCAATAATTATTGAGATACATTAGATGCTGATGACTGTAGTGAGTTATCAGTACTTAGTAGGATAACCATAATCCTTATATTAATATAGTAACCTTATATTAATATTTCATTGAGCTGACGACAGTTTTAAGATTTTCCTTCGTTATTTCATGATACCAGGAAACAATTGTAGCCTCAGTTAGTTCACCTTTATTTGATGGACGCCTCACTCATACAAGAGTTTTCAAATGGTGCCATAAGTTCTCAATAAGATTGAGGCCAGGACTGTTTCCTGGTCATGATAACAATTGAAAGCTCTTTGCAATAACCCATTCTTTCGATATTTTTGCTTGTGGCAAGTAGCCGAATTCCACTGAAAAAAATGATGAGTTGTTGGGAAAGAGATTACTGATGGAAGACAAGTTTTAACTCTAGAATAGTGTCAATTTATTTTCTTGCATTTAGTATTCCATAGATAACATGAAGGCGACCAATACTGTCTGCTGATATGCAAGACCAAACCATAAAACAAATTGAATTTTTCATAGTTGCCTGAATTCAGTCAGAATGTAGCTCTTCGCCTATTCTATGTCTTACATATTTGCTCCCATGACTACTCAATAACAATATCTTAGTTTCATCACTCCGTATAACTTGAGATCACTGATCATCGGTCCAATTAATGTGTTTCTTTGGCCACTGAAATCTTTTTATGCGCTGCTGTAAATTGAGATAATGCTTTTTTCGAGGAATTCTACCTCTTAGTTCAATATCTAATAATCTTCTCCTGATTGTTCTTGTACTGACAAAAATGCCAAAATTCAATTAACTCCTGATGGCCGCTGATGACATTCTTCTATCTTGGTGACATAGTCTTTTTATTCTTCTGTTATCAACAGATTTGATGTAGCTCTTTCGACCTTTTCCTGCTTTGCTTTTTATTGAATTTGTAACTCACCTGTCTTGAAATTTCGGCATAGGGAAGACCATATTTTTGAAACACAATAATCTTAGTATTCCTTCTAGGTGTCCAATCTATTCTTTTATTTGATGTCATTGCTTCTTGACTAAATATTAGAAATATTTACAAAAATTCCTATTAAATATTAAAAAGTTTAACAAAGTTTCTTACTTTTAATTTGATTACATAAAAAATCCATTCATGACTAATTATCTAATCTTTCGGAACCGTTAGATATGTACTTTAGCGGTGAATATGACTACGAAGCAGTTAAAAATAGATGTATTATTTGAAAAAAAAAGAGCCCGAGATTTTATTTTAAGCATCAAATTTATTTATTTTTTCTAAAGAAACAATGTCAGATAGTTACATAATAATTCTGGGATTTTAAAAAAGTGTTACAGCTATGAAGATAAAAAATATCTCACAAGGACACTTCAATAGTTCTTCTTCGAATAAGTAATGAAATTTCACTTGTCTGCTTTTATTTACCCAATACAATGTGATGTCGTAATTCCTTCCAGAGACGTTCGACTATACTATTATGCATAGTAAAATTGTAGACAACATGTTCTAAATATCATTCAATGCAATTTGCAACATCATCACACGCACAATATTTTAATGAAACTCTAAAGGATGAAATCGGAAATTGTTAAATAATTTGAGGATCCAAAAAATAAAGCTTCATTTTCAGCACTCGATTGCGACTCTTCATACAATAAACCACTTCCTTTCTTTAGTTTCATATGATTCTGTCTGCATATAAAACGTGAATAAATATATTTTGTTGCATTCATAGATAAGGCAGGTTTACATGTTCTACTTAGTTGAATAGTAAAGTAGCGCATAATTATTTTCTCCTAAAAAAAGAAGGAAACATAAAAAATGGATTTACATTTTAAAATAATAATTTCGCTAATTTTCGTTCAATATTTTTCCGGGAAATGCGAATACATCTTCAATATTCTGTATATTCTTCGATTTCAAATTGAGAGTCGAATTAAAAAGTCGTAGCAGATAGTTTGTAATCATCACTCATTTCACAAAGTAACGCTTTTCAGTGTATCCTCATCCATAAATCCATCCACTCACGCAGCAGACCGTGAAAATAAAGTAATTCAGGCATACATACTTTTCAGAGTGACTCGCCTCGAACCTGTTAAGAAAATCTAATAAACAAAGGAATGGATACAGAGATCAATAAAACCGATGAAAAGAAAATCGTTTTCCTCCTCCAGCAAGCCTCCAGACAAATCGATGCACGTCTTTCTTGGCACGGCCTGATAAAAAGCGAATATTCATAAAGCAACAGGTAAAACCTTGGAAGCGTGAGTTCGACTTCTTCTTCGATGATGCGATTTGGATGGATTTAGAAAAGATGAAAGAGGACGGCCTTCCCAGGGCATCGACGTTGATTTTTCTCACGGTGATCATTAGAAAATAAGGAAATTGTTTCTGATTTCGTGAGAATAAAGAAAAATGAAGAATGTAAGATTTTTCTGCGAATTTGCCGAGGAGTTAAATAAAGATGATTGCATTTGTTGGAAAAATAAAACAGTCAATCCCTTTATCCTATTTCGGATACACACTACGGACTCTCAAAAGAAATTCGAAGCTTTATAACGAGAACAAAACGAAGTTACATAATTTCTATTCTATAAAAAAGTGATCAATATTTCAATCATAAAATAAAAGAAAATATTTGAAGACATAGAAGTTATCGCCATCTTAATTTAAGGTAAAATGAAAGGTAACCGATGACTTATGGTGTATGCTGGATTTGAAGCCGCTGAGTAGAGAAGTTGAAATCTGATCGCATCAATGATAATGTTTATAAATTTTAGACATTGTGGTATTTTTCTTTTTTAGTTCAATTAATGAATTCATTTGCCATATTATCATCGCAGAATAAAATCCATTCTCATAAAAATCTTTTCACTTACTATAGTTCTTGTGATTATTAAACAGATATTAGAGAAAATATTTCCCAAATTAAAATAAATAAATAAAACAGCATAAATGTAAAGCGTATAAAGACATTTTCAGTAAAATTTAAAATAAATGAAATTAAACAGATTAAAGAATTTCTCACATAGTAGTTTTGAAACTCCTACATCAAATAGTATTCTATAAATATTAGTTCCTCATTTTGTTCTATTATTCACTAATTTGTATATTAGATGAACATTTCATGGTATTAGCTCTTGAATTCATACAGGAATAATTTTCCAAAAGAATGAATTGTTTACATTCAATTATTATTTATTTAAACCGTATATTCCTTATGCCTTGGTATTAAGATATATAAGTTTAAGAAATAAAGGTTAATGCGTTTGGAAGTTTGTTCAAATAACGAGAATTTAGTCTGATGACTCTTGAAAAATGAATCTTTCAATTGCATTAAAAGCACTCATCTACCATTCTGAGAGCATGCTATCCTGATGAATGAGAGATACTTGTAGAAAAAAAGAGAACCTTAAGATAAGATCCAAAGATATAAATTCTGAAAGGATTTTCGATGCATTATGAATATATTTTGATGTCATAAGATATAATGAGATGATAGACCGGGAAAAATATAGTCCCTGCTCGTACTCTCCGGTGATGAAAAGCTCGACTCTTAACTGAGGTAGAATTTTAAAATATTACTTGCCGTACTCTAGCTGTTGAACTCATCATATTAGACACAGAATTTGAATAAAAATATGTACAACAAGAAACATCTAATGGGTGCATTGCATCATCATCGTGCTTATGATTCATGAAACAAAAATTCTATTTAAAACGTCTCAGTTTTAGGTAACATTCTGAAACACAAATAAAGCTTTGTGATCTTTTCAATTTTAAAGAAATATCTTTTATTTTTATTTTTAACAGTTAATAATTGATCATCTTAAATATTATGATCAGAAAGGACATTTTTGTTCCCATATATTAAGAAATATTTGAAAGATTATTGTGAAAATCTGTATTTAAAGAGAGTGTCCACCTTACTTATGAACAAATAGCTTATTTTCAAACAGCTAAACATGAACTTCTAATTAAATAATGCTCTAAATAATGGAAAGAATTATATTTCATGCATTATCTGTGAATAAATGTATTACTGAAAAATTATAATTTCTAAGTTTTCATAAAATGCAATATAATATAAAATGAAATAAATATAAATTTTATATTATATAAGTATAATGATATAATTCATAACCAAGTTCTCAATTATAACTGCTGTAATGCTATAATGAACAAGTTTGATCAACTATGCAATTTAGTTTTATCAGATTAAGCATTAAAATTTAAATTTTTGTTGCAATGAATGAATGTATTGATTAAGTACTTGAACAATTAAATGATCAGGCATTAGATTTCTAAACAAGTATGTTGTGAATGCAATCTTATATTTCAGGTAATTTTAGCTCTTTATTCAAATGCACATAAAGAACACATTTCTAAATCGAACTTCATATTCTATTTTTGAGAGTAATCAAAAGTATTCAGAAACTTTGCGAAACTGTAACATCAGATGACATAGATAATGAAGAAAATTGTCAAAATTTCTTTAATTATATGCCTGTAGTATTTCGTTGGAGCGTACACTTACTACTCCACTATAGTGAATTTAAATCGTAATTAGGTTTAATCTAAGAATCTATTTAGAAGAAACTGTTATTTAATATAATAGAAAGGAGGAAGCAAATCCTATGCTATTGTGATCAGAAACTAAAATTGTTTCCTGTATATAAAGAAGTTCCTTTTTGACAAGTCTTCTGTGGTTGAAAGATTAAAATAAATTCGTAATACCTTTGTTTCCTGTTTTACAAACGCCTTCGCAGATTTAAAGTGCTTCCTCCAAGGACTCTACGTGTTGCCTGAAAAGCATTATCTTAAAGATAATGATGATTGCTGGAGGAAACTTTAATTCAATTATCTTGAAGAGTTGATACATATTGCTTACATAAAATGAGATTAGTCCCCGAGATAGGGAAAACTTAAATTGGTCGAAAAATAACAGCTGGCGAATGAACGAATGAAGGCTCGTTTCAGTACTGTTTCATTGAAAGGAATATTATGGCCCGCATTCAGGATTTTTACTTTCTATAATTTGGAATTTTCTGTTTTGGGAAGAAAACTAATTATTTTCCCGAAGACAATCATAAAACAAATATACCGTTTAGATATAAATTATATGGAATATATTATGACAGAAATTAGAGTACATATTTTGCAAATGCGAGTCTAGATGTCATGCTCATTTTTAATTTATTCTTATTAAAGAAAATTAACTATGGAGTTTAATATCAAAAAATAGTAATTGAAAAATTACCGAAATAATTTACATTGCACGATTTACTCATCTTTAATATCCGTTAAAGTTTTTTCTTCAAATCCCTTTTTTAATAAAATAAGATGAAATATTTCATTAAACTTTGAAATGTCATGTTGATTTATGATGCTGAGATTTCAATGGAAAGTACTAAAATAGCCCATTAATATTTTTCAGAAATTAAATATTCCACAAATATTAAGAGTGAAAAGAAAGCAAAACTAAGCAAAGGATTTTTTTAAATGTTGAGAAATTGGGAAAATAAGTGGTGTGGTGAAACGATTATGATGAGACCAAAATTAATTTTTAACACATTTTGAAAATTGTACTATTTTTTTTCTCATGATATTGTTTATAAATGTGTGCGTATGCAAGTACGTTAATTCAAATTCTGAATTATCCAAGATAAAGAGAATTCTAACAAATTTTCTTCATATGTGTAATAATATTCTTATTAATGTGACTGTTTTTTATGTTGTAATGATTATTTTCTGCGTTGTAATAATTCTTTTAATATATACAAACATAAAAATAGTTCAAATGAACAAAGGGTTAATCTATAGTTCACATTAAGCACTTTATTCACACGAAATAATGGTGGCGTTTTAAAGTGAAGCAATGCTTCATTTTTAGGGAATCAATGAATGCATCATTGCAGTTTTAGGATGAACATAGTTACATTTGTTATATAATTTATATCTGCATGCTGCGCTGAAAGAAACACAGTATATAGACGCCTAAAAGCCTCTTATGGTTCACCTTATATTCCGTTTAGTGGCTGTGATTTCCAATTTCTGCATACAGTTTCATCAGCAAAAACGGGATGTTATTCGGCTTATAGAAATACTTCTGTATATAATGTATACTTCTATCTGAAGGAAAATATTTTTCAAGTGTCCATTTAATAGCTATGTTTTATTAAAAATAAAATCTAGGAAAATTAGAAAAAGATTTTAAAATTTCAATCACATGAATTAAAAAAGAGCATTTGATTTTTAATAATGTAAAATTAAAAATATTTGAACATTTAGAAATTTATTTATAAACCTTAGAAAATGTGCAAATAAATAAAATAATAAATGTAACTTTAAAAAGATCGTATACTATATGGATTATTTTCCAAAACTCAACAATGCATTACATTTTTAAGCCTAATTTATTAATAGAAGCTTTTTAACTTAAAAAGAAAATTATTATTCCGTTAAACACTAAAACAAATTAAGTGACAACAAGGTTGGCCCTACATATTGTGTAGAGCATCTTATCTCATGAAATTCTATAGAAATTCTTAAAATGCTGATTAAATGTAAAAACTACTCATCAAATTTCAGTCATACAAATCGTTGAATTTTTGCGGTATTCATTTCTTGCAACCGCAATAGAGAGAGAAACACACGTTTTGGAAGCGAGAAATTCGAGAAAGCGAGATTTAAGAAATCTCAAGATTAAATTGCAATGCTTTCTCCATGAAAGCTTAGTGTAAAAAATAAAGTAATAACCGATAGAAAAAATTTAAAAATGCGAGAGCACTTACGATGAGGCTTCCCCGGAACATGATGATCGCCGGTTTGTGGAATCCGACTGACAGCAGCGCAGATCTCGAACTGCAGCTAAGCCCGACTCTGAAACAGCTAGCAAAACGCGGAATTTACGCTTCCCTGAGCACAGACTGGATTTTTAAGCGATATCCTGTCATTTCTCACAGCTGGAGTGAAGCGATTCAATAATTTATTTTTGATTTTGTTGCTCCAAATCAACTTCCATCGCTCCCTCCCCCCATCTTTCGGGAGGTCTGAAGGTGGTGTTTCGATACGGATGGTTTGCGCTGTTATCAACAGCCATCGCTCACATGTTTCTTAGAAATTCAAGACTATTTTTACCTTTTTGCCAACGAAACTGTATTGTGATCAATCTTCATGTTTTAGACCCTATTGAAACCCATTTTTGGAGTGATACTTCTGTCTATATGCTCGGACTCAAGAAAACACTAAGAGGGAAAGATGAAATTGAATAATCAGTCTTTAAGTAGCAAAAATATTGATAATTTGAGAAAAGTAAAGACTGCCGTGGATTGTTCAGGAAAGAAAGTTACTTTACTTTGGCATTCATGATATATAAATCTTCATTTAATAAAAAGCATTCAAAAGAGTTGCATTGAACTGCTATTATGCAATAAAAGGGAATTCATATAAAATCAATAGGTCATAGTAATTATGTTTTTAAAATTTTCAATATAAAGTGCTCACTTTCATTAATTCATATTTAGGATAATACGGAAATTCTGGATAATTTATTCGAAAGTGGAACAATGTTCAGACATCAGTTTCCTATTAAAAGATAACAAATGCTACATTTTCGGGTCGTTTCGTCATATATTATTCATTCTCATATACATAAACTACTCTGAAATCATATAATAGTTCAAAAACCAAAGAATGTCAATTGCTTATCTCAACAAACACTAAAAGCAAATGGTTTAGTTTTGTTTAGATTTTGAAAATGAAATCTTATGATCCATCATTTCAAGCATTGAATCTTTTAGCAAAATAACGCTCTGGGTGTCACAAATGAAATATTGATATAAATATTTTGAATATGAGCTGCACAAGAAATATTTATTCATTCTATAAGAAATTCTTTCTGTTCCAGCTTTCCATTTGCTCAAATTCAGCAATTTCCCCTTACATCCTCCTAGACTTACATTAATTGGCATTTTTTTTTAAACCGAGGTAATGTAAAATTCTTAAAAACTTCAAAAAGGTAAAAACCAGGCTAAAAAACAAATAACTAAAATAATTTTTTGGATGCAACAAGAGTAATTACCAAGTAAAGTTTTTAAAGAAAAGGACAAGAAGAGATCTTTTCATTCAAATGAAAAATGATGTATACATCGAATTATCTGTCAACATAGACAGGTAAATAATTCAAAACTAGCGAGCAAAAATATACGCATAATTTAAAATAAAAATTATTATACAATAAAATAAGATTTACAATAAGCATTTTAGTAAAACTTACTTTATATGCTGTCGACTAACAATATGTCGCTTGTTATAGTCAACTGGCACTATATATAAGAACGCATATTCCTTACAGCACATAATATATCAATGCAAGACTGAGGATAAAATAAAAAGAAAGTATCTCCTTTCATTGAATACATCTCGTTTGCTAAAGTTAAGCAATTAGATGAAAATAATTTTAGCATTTTGACCATCGTTTTTTCTCCCTTATAAATCGATTAGAAAAACCTTTATCCTGATATTATATTAAAAATTATTTTGTTGAACTTATTAAACTATTTTCAATACGGAGTATGTGTATCTCATACTTTTTCTTATTTAGCATCCGAATTATTTATTCCAATAAATTACTTCATAATAATTATATAAATATATTATTTCTAATGTTTGTATCCAATTTCTCAACTTATGTAAGGCATATAGTAATGAATAAGGTATCAATGGATATATTGCCTTATATGTTTCGGATGTAGTACATTTAATTCAAGTAACATAATTTGTTTAAAATTTAAACTAAAATAAATATTAAAACATTACAGAGATTATGGTGAATCGGAAGTTCAGTAATAATAATGCTGACTATACAAGCGCGCATAGATAAGAAGCGTTATTTTGATGCTATTTCATCCGGAGTTTTCAAGCCGACGAGACAGGTGAGATTCGAAACAAGTTGTGCAGTATTTGCGGTGTATATATATGTTTGTTTAAAGCATGTGATAACTACTATGTTTCATGAAAAGTTTTCCGTTCATATTTTTAGACGTTATAAACATTGGGGATACTGAAGCTTCCTAACACCTTTTAAACAAAGTAATACGTTTAGCTTATTCTGGAAACACTAAATTTAATAATATTTTATATTAGTTATCTTTGGCAAACATCGCATTCTTCCGGATTTTTGATTTTTTAGGAAACGATATAAATAATATGAAATGTAATTTTTTTTTTAAAAAAAAACTTTCAGTGTGTTATTTGATAAGACCTAAAGATGTGAATCAGTCTACTGAAAATAACTGGAGTGCAAATTAAAAGATGCATTTTGTAAGATGTAAAAAAAAAAAAGATGTAAAAGATGTATTTACTTATAAATAAAAGTGTCCAAAGAGTTTATTCTATTAATTTTAATTTTAACATTTTAATATTTGCAAAAGCACTCGATAGAGCGTTTTGATGAGTGAGTTTGAACATAACAATGTTTCACACTGAAATCTTGCAATCTAAGCTTCAATTAGCAAGTCTTTAAACTCCCCTGGCCATTCATTCAGTTCTGGAATCTTAATCTTTCCATTTTGAAACTATACATTTTCCTATCGGCCTATTTCCGATTCAAAACTCAAAACCCCAAAATGAGAATATCATTTGCGCATCTAAATATTGAATCCATTTTTCACATTTTGCCGTCAACTTAGCAGCTTCACGATCAGCTTTTCTTTTTAAATTGCTAAATTCTCGCTCGGTCTATCTCCGCATTTTTTCTTCATCTGATATCATTAGACGTCCCATTATTATTAAAAAAACAAAGCAAAATTAACATGTATTCAGACGATTGCTAGTCGTGAGACTAAGAGAGAGAGAGAGCTTAAAATTCAAAAAAAAAAATCCCGCTTGGGGATTTTTTTTAAAATTTTAAGATAATATAACACAGAAACATTTTTATGACATAATAGTTTTGAAAAGTACGAATAACTTTTTTCATAAACAAATCATCACCAATGATCCAAGTGAAAACCTATCTTTAAACCTATCTTCCCACTCGATTGAACTTTGCTTCATCTTCTTTTTATCATCTTGACAATTTGTTATATATTCTTTCTTGTAATTGAATGGAGTTTTTGATACAAAATAACTAAACCCAGAAATTATAATTATATTTTGCAGCTCCATTAAATGTTGAATTAAGTGCAGCTGTAAAAGTTTTCAATTAAGTAGTCAGTCTGAAACTTTTGGTAAGGCTCTTTGTTTATAATGTTTAAGGCGTCTTGTTTATATTGTAATAACCATTCGACAAACTGCAATAAGAGCGATTTCTGAGTCACATAGGTTAGTGCTTTATACATAGACTTGCTACGAATTGTGCCAATAAAAGAACTCGAGATATTTGCATTCTGACTTCCACCATTGTATACAAAGAGGTAAGGTAAATTGTATATGAGTTTACATCAGTAAACCACCTCAGCTATTTAATGAATGCATTTTGCTGAGCATTTAAATTCAACGATTCAACAACACAAAAATAATTGAATTAGCGAGAAATTCGCAGTTTCTTGGTTATATATTAAAAATCGTAATAAAAAGTATGTAATTTCTTTGCACCACTTTGATTAAACATATTGTGTGCTCTCAAATGAATTTTTAAAATCAGACTCAGAGAATTGAATTTAATTGCATGATCCCGTGCTGTGAATTTATAATATAATGGAGTTCAGGTAAACAATTTTGTTCAGTGTGAAATTTGAGATTAGTCAACAATAACAAGGGAAAAGAAAGCCAGGAAAGGCACATGGTAATAGAGTTTGCTATTGAAAAAAAAAGACGCATCACGAACATATAAATTCATAAATGCAGAATCAAACATTATATTGAAAATAGAAAGATAATAAAAATGAGATAATGATAAGATAATCAATTCATATTAAATCCATTCAGTCATTTGAGATATCCACCATAATATTTATACTGATCGCTCATATTCCCGTCATTTTCTAGAATGAGACAGTGTTTTGATATTTATTGATCTATCAATAAACAATAAAAGCAAATAGCATTTCAGTAGTTTTGATGATCTGCATATAAACAGGAAACATAAATGAAAGGCAAAATGCTTGAAAATATGCTAGAAGATGCTTGCTGCTTGGCAAGCATATATATTTTTACCTCAAAGGTTTACCCTCCCATTGAAGAGTCAGCTCTCGAAGCGAAGGCTTCTTGTGACCTCATTTTATTCATCCATTCTTTACCGTACAATCTTCTGTATTTCTTTCTTTAGTGGAGATTCGGCTTAAGAGCGCGCCTAATCGGCTTACGCGAACGTCGAGGAGCACTGTCAAGGGCGAATTAACGGTGGAAAAAAATTTGATGACAATAATCGAAAGCTGCAAGTAGGTCAAATACCAGCAGAGTTCATCGAAAGTGAAATCAATTAGGAACACAGCCTGTATCCCGATTAGTTGCTTCGCGATTTCTCTAGCCTTGATAAATGATTTGGTTTTCACCAAAATATTTATTCAGTAGAGATGACATAGGAATTCATTCAATTAACTTAAATTTTCTGAAGAAAGGAAAGAATAGAAAAATGAGAAATTTCTCCTTTTAACTTTCTTCAATTTAATTTTTTCATAGTTACTTAATTTTCCATATGAAAAATCTTTTGTAATTACTGGTACAAAGTAATGCCGCCGGTTCGTTATGCATGAAGAAAATAAAATTATCATAGACTTTCTCCAAAACCTAATAAATAATTTCACAATGATCTTTTTCAGTCTCAATATTGCTATGATTCCAACATTTTGTCCATATCGATATGTTCAAACGATTTTTTATTAAAATTAACGAAACTAAACAAAAGTATACTCCCCAGTATCCGGTTCGCGGCTATCTGGGTTCCATACTATCCGACCTAGTTTTCTTCGTCATTGACGAAGACAAGGCATTGCATTGGGATCATTGTCAAGGCAATGGAAACGGCATCTGCTACGATCCTCCTACGTGTCGTGTGCAAAATACAAGTTGTGAATAGGAAAAGAACAGTGTTCTCTTATTCATTGTTTTGTTAGTGTGAAACGAACCTCAATTGTTCCTGATTGTAACGCACATGATTCGTAAATTGTTCTTGGGAGGATGCTTAATGTTTCCTTAAGTATATCCCAATGGAGTGTAGAGAATTCATGTTAAAGTATGAACAGTTTATATCCTTTAACTTACTTTTCTTAAATAAATACTTGTAGTGCAGTATATAAACTGCCAGTCTATTGTAACTGCACACGTTACCAGGAACTGCTTCTATGATTCCGCAGGCAGTGTCCGCGTTCACATTCTACGCGGCTAGAGATAAATGAAGTGAAAAAATACGTATTGTAACAGTGAGTTCTGATATAAAACCTTTGTCTTCTGGTATTGACGGACAAGATATGTATTCATAGAAATCCAGCTAATACGACAAATTTTTTATTTGCCTGTCCTTCGGCCATATTAGGCCAGATACTCGGGAGAATACTGTATTTTTGTTTCATCTTAATCTGAACACGAAATATAATTAACTATCACTAGTTTGATTAGTTGCCTTTTTATTGACCGATTTTCATTTAAATTTTACTTTTCATTGCAGACCGCTACAATTTGAATAAAAAACATTTTGCTGGAATTTTCATAAAATGGAGTAAAGTTATTTTTCCTTTTTATTAAACGAGCAATCTCTTTGTATCTGTTACTTATTTTGAGCAACAATCTTATATGTTCCGATTAGTGTCTGTTTTCAATCGATACATTAGATCGAGATATATTGTAAATGGCAATGCACACGTTATATATACGTTTGTAAAAATGAGCCTTCTGAAATTAAAAAAAAACAGTTAAAGAAAGGAATTTGGTTTATAAAAGCAATTTGCCCTGCTGAAAGAAGTGATAACGCAGATCTTATTAAAGATCTGATTCCAAATATTACAACTCTGAAAAATTATTATAATATTAATATTAATATTAATTACAACTCTGAAAAATTATTATAATATTAATATTAATATTAATAATAAATATAAATTTGAAATTCAAAATTGAAAATTACAATGAAGCAGTTTTAAAATTTCAATATATTTTTCTACCTTATCAAATCACAAATCAGTTTTGCTGGTATTAAACCTTTTTTTGTAGATCATGTAAGCAATTTTGAATTTCACTGATTAAACTTATGTTTTATTTTATTTCATACTCTATGAAAAGAAAAAATAAAAATAAAATCTTGATCAAATTCTGTGAAGGAAAGTAAGAAGTTAACAATTTTTTTAAAAAAAAACAGAGCAACAAATTTATGTTTATGTTTTTTTCTTAAAAGTAACCTTTTATTAATAAATGATTGAATAAGGATGATGTCAAAATATTATGATACAATATCAAACTGGATATAACATTTTTTAAATAAATATCTATCAATAACTCTTTTGGTTCTTTTTTGTGTCATCTTTCACCGTAATTAGATCTTAGTTCTAAAGCAAAATATACTTTTTAGTGTAAGAGATTCTTTTGGCAGCCGGTATAAACTTTCATAAACTTAGCATTATATTTTTCATTTCCATAGTAGGATTAATAATCGTTATTTTTAGGATAAAACATTCTTACGATTCACTGCTCTTCACTTTCCATTTAACCACAGCTGTAATTACGCCAATTCCATCATTTTGTCTACAATTTGATAACTTCCTGCTTCTGTTTCCATCCCTGTCAATCTATATCAACCACCCGTTAATCGGTTGCTGAACTATTTCAAGCGAACTACTAAGAACTGTTCCGCTCATTTTCCTTCTCCCCCTCAGGTTACTTTCAACAAGGGATAGGTCTAATCGGATTTTGAAACCACTTCTACTGAGAAACATAAGATGAAAAAGTAACATTTATTAATTGCTGCAATCACGAAGAATGGATTATAACTTCTCAAAAGGGAAAGTGAAAAAAAAAAAAGAAAAAAAAAGAGAGTTGTAGAACTATGATTTCGAGTCTTCCTCTTACCAGAATTGTTGACAGCAGATTCATAATATCAAAATTCTGTCGAAAAAGAATTGGTAAGGAGAGGAAAGAATCATTTAATTTTTCCTTATGAGCATTGCAAATGTGTATCAGCGGATTCATCCACCTTATCGATGAACTGGTAGAAATATCCCGCTAAGTGATTTGAGTCACTCTCCCTCTAGCTAAATCAGGAGGTAGTCATCAGTTTACTCCCCCGTCCCATTGTGTCGTCACAAATTTGTTATCTGGACTGATGCAAGATGGCAGGTCTGTAGCATATAGGGTCATTCCAGACTTAATGTTCAATTTTTCAGAATAGGCGAGAAAAACATAATTACAAATCGAAATAATATGCACTTATTAGATACTTCCGAAAAGGCATAAATCGAAGTAGTTGGGTGGTATTGGTAAGAACTTGGAATAGTTTTTGCTCATTAAGATATGAGCACTAATTAAGTTTTTGAAGATCTTCAGATAAAGAGACTTCACTTAACATTTGCTTTTCATTTCTGTATCTTCATGTACATTCTAATAAACACGAGGGATATTTTCCCTTATGTATTTTCTTATGACTAATTATTTTATTGCTTTTAATCTCTCCTAAGCAGTGGCAGATTTCTGCACAGGCGTTGGAAGCGGTTGCCTCGTGATTTGAGACCTGGAGGAGGGAAGGGCTCAAAATCTATATTGTCGTACTGAATCGGAGGTATTTTTTTCATTGCAGACTTGTGCACAAATTTTTTCCCTTCTTTACACAGAAAAGAAAAGAAAATTATAGAAAAAAGAAACTAAATGAAAATGAAGAGTCAAACGAAAACATAGATAAAAATTTGAAAATTAATTAAGATTTAAATTAGATTTTAAAATATTATTACATACATATATTACATAAATAAGATAAGCATAATATGAATTTAAAAACGCAAATAAGTTTAGTTCAAGTTACTTTCTAATCATTAATACAATTTATCTAGACGGGGACCTCAGAATAATTTAGCCTTGTAACCTCAAGTTATCAAAATCTGTCACTGCTCCTAAGACATTTTTAGTTAAATTTCAAATCATATTGTTCAGCGTGCGTAACAAAATATCTCATCCACACTACTACAGCTTTTAGTGAATGATGAAATATTATCAAGTTGAAAAACAGCGTCTTAAAGATCCCCTCCCCCCTTTTTTTAACACAACAACACTATCACTGACGATGTAATCTTTTTCAATTAATCTACATACAGTTTGAAAATTTCATAAACCAACAATCGAAACGTCTCATGTAAATGCTTCCGCTGATTTTTTGCTTCAATTGATTTTTCCTTCGTTTATCTCTGAATTCTTTTAAAGACAAGGGATTGATGCATTTGAGAATATAACCACCATCTGTAATTGTAAACTAGTAATTATTTCAAATATTGTTTATCAATATATTTTCAATAGGACTTAATGACGAGTCGGACGGTTTTTTTTCTTCTGCTTTTGTTATCCGGATCATTTGAAAGTGAAGGCCTTCCATTTCACACAGCATGAATGCGAACAAAGCAAGCGAAAATCAGTACCGAAAGTTGCGGAAATGCTTTCACTGGTTTTTTGGAATCGCTCCGATGTTGACAACTAAATTGACCGTGATAGATTCTCGTGTTACACATCTTACACAACAGGGGTTGTTTTAATCCTCTTGTTCCCAGCATAACTTTAGTTTAAGCATCTCAGCCTACTGGACTGAAATATCCGTGCTTCTCTTTCAAACGTAAGAAAAATTCTTCAACTTACTCAAAAGCCGCAGTGACAGCCCGAGTTCTTAAGGATGGATGTACAAAAGAGATCTCCGTTCAATTGGTAGAAATTACGCAATTGTATGCTCTACCATTCTTTGAGTGTTCTTAGAAATCCACCCTATTCTTCAAATCCATCCGATAAAGCATCTCTAACAAACAAAGGACGCGCCTCAAATATCAATCAATTTCGTTTATCGGACCGCGGGCGGATTTCGGCCCTATCCAGACGAGTCGGGCGGTGTGCATAGCTCCACCGAATGCTTTTTTTTAAACTTTTTGTTTTAGAGTTAAATCAATGTGCACTTTCATTTCATTATACCTATCAATTTTTTCCATTATCAATAGTAGTATATTCGTGTTAGTTTTTGTATCACTTGTATGTGGCGCGTGCCATAATGTGGCTGAGCGAAAGTTCGCCACAATGTGGCGGCTGCCAGGTGTTCGCCAAGTGCTGGATGAAAAGCTGCTAGTTTCTGTATCACTCTTTATGTTTGCTAGTACTTGTATCACGTCATGAAGTGTTCCTCGGAATTATATTTATAAGTAGTCAGTTGACATAAAAACGTATTAGGAGTGAGACAGAAACTAGCAGCTATTCATTCAGTATTTAGCGATCGCCAACACCTGGCAGCCGCCACATTGTGGCAAACTTTCGCTCAGTCACATTGTGGCAAGCGTCACATACAAGTGATACAGAATCTAACATAAATGTAATACTATATATTCAAACAATTTTGACGATAGGGAAAAAATGATATTAAAAATATAATTTATTGAATTTTAAGATAATGCAAAAATCAGTTATATATTATAATATATTTGGAAATTATCGCTGAAAAATAAACAAATTTCGCTTACATTTTTATTATTTAAAATTCTAATTAAATTTTAAAAAATCTCTTCAATTTTCACTTTGATGACCTTGTACCAAATTTGGTAGCTCTTGATTTGACTGTTTATCTGTAAAATGCCAAGAATGCCAACACAAACACACACACACACACACACACACACACACACACACACACACACACACACTCACACACACACACACACTCATCTTTATTATAAGTAAGTTAAATTTTTATATTTTTTATTTAAAAACTTTTATTTAGCTGATATTATATTTGCTACTGAACACTGCATAAAATGTTTAAGAACAATTTGAAAGCAATCTTCATATTATCTCTATGATCACAAAATGATAATTATTTAATTTTAATCTACAAATGAATGAAATCTGGAAAATATGATATAGCAAGAGAAAACTTAAGTGGCAAAATTTGTCAAAATTCCTCTGAATTTATTTCAGGTAGATTGTTGATCGTTTTCTGTGTGAGAAGAACGTGGTTTGATCTCTTCAGCCGAAGTTTGCTTCTCAAAAGACTTCTTTTTTTCTCTCAGGCTATCGATGAAAAGTTTCGTCGTTCTGTCAGCTCCCGTCGCGTAGATCTGGAACAGCCCGTTTGTCTTCGCGACGACGGCCTTCCAGTGGCCAATCATGAACCGGTGCACTTCTTTCTCAATTTCCAGCCTGAAGAAAGAAACACCAATCATAAGATTTGTTGGAATAACGCGAATTGATTTTAGTTCTATTTACAATATTGAACCATGGTTAGAAAACGAGGGTGGTACCAAACAAATGTGAAATATGTGGTTTTATGAAAATTGCTTTATTTTCAAAAATAATTCAATTAAACTGACATTTTAAAAGGAAGAGTTTCATTTTTTTTAAATACCAAATTTAATCATATGGTTTTCAATAATTTTTTATTTTTATTTTCTTCATTTCTTTTTAGTGAACTTGGAATTTTATATATTTGATATTTAGACATCTTTTTTTATTATTTTCATTACTGCCCTTTTCCTGAATAACTATTAATTACCTTCTACCATACGAAGCAATAGAGATTAAAGTATTACAATTGTCCATCCTAAAATCTCCATTATTATTCACTTCTTGAACACCGTTATTGAAAGAGCATTGACTTTGAGCCATGAAATTTGATATAAATTCTGAACTCATCAAATTCATACATTTATATGAAATTCTCGATAAAATCTGCAGAAGGAAAGTCTGTCTAAACGTGTATTCATGATAATTTAAAAATGCTAAATTATAAATTTAAATGTTTTGCATGCGGATTTTATTCTTAAATTTTGGTTAAATAAAAGTTATAAATCTACGTCTCGTTTTCGATAGGACCATTTGAAAGGAAAGAATTCAGTACTTTTCAGTACATTATAAAGTACGAAACTGCTAGACTGCATCGCATCACGTGGAAATTGGAAGGAAGAAATTCAGGCTTACGGACGCAAACATCTTTGACTGTTATCCGCCTCCCTACCTGCATCACCTCCACAACACCATTAAGCAGAGGTGGCTGCAGAGGAGGATCGAATGAGAAGCGAAAAGAAGGCAGATTGTTTATGTATATGGGAAGACCTCACCTCCAGCAGATCTTTGTACTGTCACTATGTATTTGTATTTTCTAATATTGGCTTAGTTATTATATTTCCATTGTTTGTGCGTGATTTATTTATTCTTTATAATCATATAACTATAAAAAAATCGTCTATTAACAGAATATATTATTTACTCTACATCGAAGGTGTTTCCAATAATAAAGAATCGAAGAAAAAGAATAAGGGTTTCAATTTTTGAGAAAGCTAAAATTTTAATTTTTTCTTCTTTTTTTCGACATTGATTTTTAGTTTATAAATGGTTCTCGATCCCGAGAATAGAATAAAAATAGAAAAATAATGCTTTATTATGGATAAATAAATAAAAAATATTTTTAAAAGTTATTTCAGTTATTCGCTGTTTAATGTTTTAAATTAATTTTTTGAAAAAAATGAAAAATACTCGATGGCATATCAACGTTTTCCCTTGATTTAGAGTTGTTCTGCAACTAGAATAAACTTAGATAAATATATATTAAATACTCCTTACTTGATCAAAAGTTCATCCAAAGTGCTTGAAGAATCTTCTTTGCCAACTTCAAGTTTCGCACCTTTGGAAGCTGCCAGACCTTCTAGGGTTTTAATGGATTCTTGCAGGTCACGAATCTCAGCTTTCTTCTGAGCAGACGTCGCCTTCGATTGACGAAGCTGCTCTTGCCACTCGTTTAGTCTAAAAAATAATCTTTCTGTCAGCTGAACAACGTCATAATATTTATCCTGCTGTAAAATATATACTAATTCAACTTCAAAATCTCTCTATTGAATAAACAAAAGCAATGTATGTAATGGACTTGGCAGTAAAGCCAGTCAAATATAAAGGGGCATCATTATATTACCAATAACTTTTATTCAGTTTCATTTCTTGCTTTCAAACCTCGAGAAAAAATTCAAGCCGTTTCTCGGAGTTTTATGTGTAGAAATAGAAGGAAAATTATTTGTAAAAATCTAATTATTATTAATAATAACAATATTTAATATTATTTTTAAAAATGGAAAGCATTTACAAAAAATGAATGGAAGCATTGCCAGAAATGCCCTAAAGGTATAGAATATTTCCAAAGGTTTTCATAATGGTCTCGGGATATTTTATTTGATATTTATAGCATAGAAATATATTAATTTAAACCTCAAATAAATTTCTCTCAAAATTAATTGGTCAAAAAGTCTGCTCTTTCTCAAATTAATTTTCATCTTTCTAATGAATTCAAATGCATGATGCCAAAGTCAAAGGACTCCTTCCTTCCACATTTAAAAAAAATTATTCTAAATCATTCCGCAGATATATTTGCGTATTACTTCTTGTGAATATACGTAAATAATCGTAGATTAAGTACTGGTACTTTTTCATGTACTAATGAATGTTTTTCATAGACTTCATAGAGGAAAGAGAACAAAAAAGCGATATTTTCTTGAAATAAGATACTTCAGAGTTGATCGAGACATCGTGTTCATTACTCGCTGTAGACCTGCTGATTTCTTGTATATTGATTCATGAAAATTTGGAGCTAACAGCCATAGGGTGAAAGCTACAATATCATCGTAGAAAAGTATTTTATATTCGGTATTTTTCATATATATTTCACAAGCAGAGTCTTCGAAAATGGCAGAAAAGAAAGAAAGCTCACAAGAAAAGAAAAGTTTTTGAGCCGAATAACAATTTCTGTTCATCATTATTTTAATACTCGTCTTGTGACATGCAATGGAACAACCGACGAAATCAACGGTAGAATATGATAATTGAGCGAAATAAAAATTAAACAGATTAAAACAGATTCCATCTTCTCCATCCCCAAGCGCCTGCACTGTCGGCTTCACTTCAGGGGACTCATTCGGAGAAGACTGTTTCAGTTCCACAATTGTTTGACATTCTCCCTGTTCGTGCCTGTCCTTATTAAACTTCTGTTCATCCTCAGGATCGCTAAGCTCCTTTCGGTGACACCGGTCGCTATTCGGTCTTCAGCCTTTTCTTCTCCAACTTGGCTCTCGCCATTTCCTTCAATTTCTTTTGTGATATCTTCGACATCTTCGATTTTGATAACTTTTTCTTCTAAAATTTCTTTCTTTAATTCATTCTTTATTTCTTCATATCCGGCTTTCAATTCCTCTTGTCCTTTCTTCAGCTCTGCTATCATGGCAAGTGAATCTGCGAATTTTTCATCCATTCCTCTGGTCCAAGGCATACACAGGATAATGTAAATAATCCCCCTTCTGACACCAAATGTTACAAAAATTTTTCTACTACAAATACCGCTGATCAATTGTTATAACTCAACACGTTTAATCGCTAATTCAGCAGCTTGCTTGCTGTCTAATCTTGCTACTTGTCGGCGACTCCGACTACTCACTCACACGACTTCTGACGATACAAACGACTTCACTTACACCACCTACTTGCACTACTTGCAGCTTCAGAGTGCCTGTCTTTTATAGTTCCGGGAGGCGGGGTTAGAATCTTCCAGACCAATCAGTGTGTACCTGTATGTATCTCGGGTCTTAGTGGATGGATCGTGAATGTTCTCGAACTTTCCAGCATTATTCATTTAGACGATAAACTCGCCAAATAGGGCATCAAATCGCCAAACTCAGCACTCACGGGACAGATCTTACAACGGTTACAATATATATATATGGTAAAGAATCACCATGCAACATGGGGTCCCAAACGACGTTAAGTAGGTGAAATTACAAAAATATAAAGAGTCGAAAACTGTGAAAAATTCATAAAAAAATAACATATGATGTTTCCACATGATGTTTCAATTATGAATTTTTTTGAAGTGAAAGCACATTCTTAAAAGTTTTTTAAATCATGTAGGTAGCATGCCAATTTGATGATCCAGGGGATCGTAAATCACCGAAAACGAAAAATTAGTTTAGAACCCTTATATGCAAAAATATTAAAACTTGAAGAAAAATAAAAGCTTGAAAATATATGGAATTTTATATTCTTTATTTAGATATAAATGTGTAGTCTGAAAACTGAGGAATTTTTAAGATATTCAAGAAAAACTAAAATGGGAACCAGAAAACATCGCTGCAACATCACTACATATGTTTGCAGAGGCTGTTTTCAAATTCGAAAGATAAATTCAGAGAGGAAATAGTAGTCATTAAGGAGATGAAAAATTACCATAAATGTAAGGTCGCAGTTATTGTTTTTCAGTGAAAATCGGGTGGAATTCGCACGCTGGATGTTTGATACCACACAGGAAGATGCGCACTTTTCTGCAAGAGTTTTATTTTCAGACAAAACCTGCTTTACAAGAGAAGGTGTCTTCAACTAGCACAATGAGCATATTTGGTCATTCGAAAATCCCCGCATCAATATCTCGTCGAACACAAGTTTAATATTAATATCTGAATAGGGTCATCTGTTAGGGCCGTATCTTCTGCCGTATCTTGTTTTCTTGCAGCATGTTCCTCTGGATTTACTGCATCGGACGTCGACAATCGTACGTCAGAACATTTGGTTAATGCATGATGGCTACCTGAACATTTTAGATGCATTTATGAAATCTGACATGTTGTTTGAGAATGAAGTTTAACGACCATCAATTTTTCAATGCTGATTAAGGACGATTTGCTAGCTCCTTTTATTTACTTTGAAAATTTACATTCTAGAAGGATCCTTCTTTTCGATAACCTTGTTCTTAATTCTATCATTCATAGGGCCATTCTCTTCGACAGACTCATTATTTTTTTGCCGTCTGTTTTAGTGATTTTCACTGAAAAACGTTAACTGCGATCCTTTGTTTTATGGTACTTTTTTATCTTCTTAATGACTATTATTCCCTATCTGAATTTATCTTTCAAATTTAATAAGACCCTCTGCAAACATCGGTATTGATGTTGACGCGATGTTTTCTGATGCCCATTTTAGTTTTTTTCTTGAATATCTTAAAAACCCTTCAGTTTTCACACTACATGCTTATATCAAAACAAGGAATGTAAAATTCCTTATATTTTCAAGCTTTTATTTTCCTTCAAGTTTTAATATTTTTGCAAATAAGGGTTCTAAATTACTTTTTTTGTTTTCAGTAATTTTTGTTTCCCTGGATCAACAAATTGACATGTTACCGACATGAAAGAAAAGTTTTAAGAATGTGCTTTCACTTAAAAAAATTTATAGCAGAAACATCATTTGTTATTATTTTTTATCAATTTTTTACAGTTTGCTAGCAATTCCCTGATTCCCTATATTTTTGCGTTTTTCACCAACTAAACTTCCTTTGGGACCCTATGTTATATGATGATTCTTTATTTTCTTGATGTCTACTAACACCTCTATGAATTTGTCGGTCGAATTCGACAACACCCTGTATATATATATATATATTTCTCTCTCTCTCACCATATATATATAATTTATCTTTTCATCATAATAGATAATTACTTGAGCATTTCTTATCTAATATAGAAAAGAGAATTATCAAAATGTTTATTTTCTTTGATTTTATATTAACTGTTGTCTTCAGGAGTTGATAGTATATCATTCACTGTTTGTTAGGAGAACACATTTATCCATTAGGAAAAGTTACATTTCGTCGCCGATTTGTCAAATGTGATATCGAAACTCAAGAAAATTATTTTCATGTAAGTTAAATCCTGACGATATCTTTTGCGGGAATTCTTATTTTTTTTAAATCTCTTTTCTTTTCCTTAGAACGTCCTGAATTTCAGTTATTAATTTTAATTGTTCTATCTGATTTTAATTGTTCTATCTGCAGTTTACTAGTCGCATTACCATGAATAGACCATACATTTTATCACACAATTTTTACTTAATTTTTCATATTTTATTATATGTTATTGTGATTTCGATTTCAATGACATTAAAAACAGTAAAAAATTATTATGTCCAAAACAATGTGACAAAAGGAAAAATTATCCAATTTTTGTTAAACTAGAAATTCATTTCCTGCATTCATTAAAAAGAAAAGTTGATCCCCAAACTTGCCCAGTTTGGTGACCGATTTGTTCTTCCACGTTATTTACTTTTTATGCTATTAAACGTTTAATATGGAGTCTGTTTTTCTACCTTGATATGCAATACTAAAATATGAATTTAATTAAATCAATATGTTACAAATTACTGCAGGAGCAAATTAAAAATATATATACTATAAAATAAATGCAGGAGTGAAAATCCGGTTTTCGATTCAATTTCAAAGAAAACAAATTTATTTACTCTTAATTTTTTCATTGGCAAAAGCAAAACACTGATTTTGTGATGGATAAGTTTAAATTTAAGCATAATATTATAATGTAGTTGGATTGCGTATTAAATAAAAATTAAAATAAAAAAAGTGTATTTAAAGAAAAAAAACTGTACAAAAATTGAATCTCTATCATAAAAATGGTAACTTCTTGAGCTTTAAAAGTAATGTGAGAGATCATTTTTGTGAGATGATATTGGAAGATATACTCTCATTAATTGCCATAAGGAAGTCTTTTGGGATTCCTCATTTGGCTACTTTTGCCCTCACTCAATTTTTTTCCAACACTTTTTTCTTGATTTCTTTTATATCTCGGGTCCTTTTACTGAATGGAGTTTTGGAATTCTCTCAAGAGTTTTTATAACAATAATTTCATCTCCATTATTTTGAATTTAATACAGTTGTTAAAACGTTCAATGAAACCATCTGAAATTTTAGTATAACGACTTGTTTATTTTTCACAGATGCCCATCGGTAATAAGTAACAAAAGCAATTTCTTCGCCACTTACGTTTGTATTATATACATATAAACAATATCAAAAATTTGTCAACAATCAGTTCGGGTTTTTTTTTTTTCACTAAAATTTCTAATGTTAATATACTAGACCTACTAGCTCTTGTTAGCGAAAAACATTGGTGGTGCTGCCATCTATACGTCATTTGAAGAGTGAATTATTTTGAATTATTTTCCATATTCACTTGATATGAATCTATTTATAAAGAAAAAAAAATCCGGATAACATTATCCGTTTATTATCCGAATATTATTATCAAATTCAAGCAGCTCTTAACATTAGGATGCTAATAGATCATACATGCGTCATAAATGGATTCAAAGTTATCATGTTTGGCGTGTAGTTTCTTCTTATAAAAATGTGTTGGCTAAAAAAATTCTTAAATATTCGGTTAGCATTCTAATTAAAAATTGATCAACATTTTAAAATTTTTCTTATTAAGTTCATATTACAAAGTAAGTTAAAGAGTAATTTATGCTCTAAAGATTTAAGTAATTAAGAGTTAAAAATTTTTATCTTTTGCATTATTTCAAAAACTAAAATATATTTTTCTTTGTTATTAGCTTTGTTTCTGTACAATAGCTAATGCATCTTTCAAAATATTTTTAATCATATTTTACAGTCATACTTATTAAAGTTTAATAAATCGATTTATAATCAAGCATGCTGTGACGATATAAAATAATTTTATTATTTGCCCACTATTGCTGCTATATAATGAAGAGTGAATGTTAAAAATAAAATAAATGTTCCTGTAATCTAGTTATGATGGTAAACTTCTAATGAGAGATTTTCCTTTCTACAAGACCAGAAAACATAATTTCATTCACTTTTAGTAAAAACTGATTCTATTCATTTTTCAGAACAATCAGATTAAATTTTTTTTGCAAAGTCGAAATAATTAAATTATTTGATATTTCGATTTTCAAATTACAAAAAGAAACGCATTTTCCGAAAGTGAAATTCGAGGGAATCGTCACTTTGATTCATCGATTTAACATTGAATTTTTAATTCTTTAGATAATTTAGGTATATACAACTCTAAATTTCATAAAACCGATGCATTTAATATATATGATAAAAATGTGTTACGTGAAATGCTGGATAAATTGGCAAATAATCGGAATAATCCATCCGTACATCATGATAAAAAAATGTATTGATTTAAAAAAAACTGAAAGGGTCGCCCCAAAGTTTCTCGCATACTCAGTAGTAGAGGAATTATCTTCTCCCAGTTTAACATTCTGGACCCTGGGATTATCCTGAATGCTTAGATTTTGTTTTATGCATAAAGTATGCGTAGTACATAAAAAAAGGAAATCGGAACGTTTAAAATACAGCATGCTTTTGGCAAACAAAGTTGCTGAAAACTCAACTGCTGCATTCATCTTGAATTTTTACTGAATCTAATTTGTGATCTTTGACAGTTTTGTTAGCGATTTATTGCTGACGTGTGATTTATACTTAGGAGTTAGAAAATCTAATATGCATTTTGGGTTTTTTTTCCCTAACGAATGAAACCAAAATTTGACATGAACACGGTGGTCATAAATTCATATACTAAATTCCATTTATTTTAATATTTTTGTTTTTGAGTTATCACATTTGTATACTTGCTAATGTAGAGTATGAAAGGTGATCAAAACTTTTAGAGATTTAATTTAAAAAATGAATACGAATTCACAAATTAACGGCTAAGACTTTGAACTAAATTCCTCTTACCTAAGGTGCTGCGGTTTTCAATTATCGTGTATATATGCATGCGAATTGTACAGATTAATAAACGGGTAAATTCTTCAGAGATTTGGCTCTAAATAGGGTACTAATTTACGTTATAAATACTAAACTTGTTGCAGTTCATCACAAAAGTATCTGGGTATTACATCTTTTTTTTGAAACTGTTTACTGCATAATAAAATTATAAATGCCTATCACTGCAAAAAATATTTCTTTTTGTGTATGAAGTATTTCTTTTTTAAAGGGTCTCCTCCATATTTAGATTTACTGAAACTCAATTTTTTTTCCTATTGAAGCTTTTGATTTCGAAGAAATTTCTGAATTCTACAGATGAAAATAGCTCAAAAGCATATAACATTCTGCAATTTTTAGTAAATCGTTGTTGAGGAAAAAGCAAATGAAAATTTGAATTAATAATGTCGAAGGAGAGTTTCTTCCATGATATAATAAACCTTTTAAAATGATTTTTGTTAATAATTATAAATTAATATGTTCAATAAGGAAAATAAAGCTTATAAATTTTTAAATATATGAAAATATATTTTATATTTTTAATTAATTTATAAATATTTTTTTGAATAAAAGGTCATGACGATAACGCAACCAATATTCGTAACAATCAAGGGAGCAAAACCTAAAATATCATTATATTAGATCTGATGACCTTTAATCAGATACTTTTTAATATATATAGCAATAACCACAGTCTTTCAAATGAGCAAGATTTTCGCGTTTCTAGGGGGCGCATCTCAATTTAAAAGGTCATTTATTCAGAATAGAACAGAACAAATCTTCATTAAAACGGAAAGAAAAATGAAACACGCTTTTTAAAGTAGTTTTAGATGAAAATATTTTTGTGCAAGATCAGGGAAAACATCGATGCATCCGTTACAACACTAGTAACTTCAATTTTTAAAGTTTAAGAGGCGTTTCAATACTCGCACTATACAGTTATAAACACAGATTCAAGTTATTCTACTATAGGTCTATTGTGCCAATTGTTTTAGAAGTATTCTAGCTTTACTGCATTCTGGAATGGCAAAAGCTCCAATTAATTATTACAAGATGTTCTTAATAGATGGTTTAATAAATATTTGTCCCATCATTTACTAAGAGTAAGAAAATGGGGAGAAATATTATTAAATAGAAGAATAACTTTTTAAGAAATATTTTAAATTATTATACGAATTTTCTTTTAAATAATGCAAGAATTCAGTGGCTTTATATCTTCAAAGAATGAGTCACCACAGTTAGATGAAAAGCTTGTTGGACAATCTAGTTTTTTAGGTATCACCATATATATCTTTTTGATGAATGAAACGACATTCTTACTTTCTATTATTATTAAGGGCGATTTCTGCTAGATGCTCCACTTCCTCCTGAGCAGATTCAAAGTATCTAAAGTACTTTTCGCATTCGTCTCGAAGTTCAGGATCAAGAGCAGGCATAGGATCGGCTTCTACTCGTTCTGGGTTTTCTGGATCCCTTAAAGCAGAGAAACATTTAGAAAAAAAAAGATAAAAAAAAGATAAAGAACTTAGCCACTACTTTTTATTACAGGAATTTACTATACTAACGTCTTATTTTGAAGAAAGGCGAATGAAAGTTTGGAGTAGACTTTGTAATTGTGAGAGTTGTCAATCGATGAAAATGACTACTGAATCGTTCACCCTCTTTCATCTAAGCCCACTAGAATGAGGATATATTATTAGTTATTTAACTTGCAACATGCCCACATGAACAGTGCAATTTTAGGGAAAATCCGGTCTCGACTCTGCACCCCTCCAAT
>JAPMOR010115298.1:0-25966 GCA_026543865.1 Argiope aurantia | reverse complement strand
AAGCAAAATGAATTACGAATTTACCACAATGACCTTATCAGTCTTGTATAATGGGTATGGAGGATTTTACTTTTGCAAACTAAGTTACTAATTTACAAAACTGACCCACCAAAAGGTGTTGGTAATCTTGTAGATCTTGTAGAATGGAATCTTTTGAAGCTGTAACTTCTTCAAGCTGCTCAAGCACGTTGCAGATGGTCGTATATTTTACGTGCACCTCTCTCAGGTCTTCCCTGAAGTGCCGATGGTCGTTCTCTCCAAGCATTTTCTGTCGATCAATCAAGTCCTGGAAATTGCCATGTTGGCTCTGCGGAATTCATCAAAAGTGATAATATGATATTTAAAGATTCGATCTTAAAAACGATAAATTAATATATTTAAAAAAATCTGAGGAAGAAGCCGCATTTTAAATCTATATTTACTGCTAAAATATTTAGAATTGATTAATTTTTTTATGAATTCGTAATTTCAGGAGTTTACTAGTAAATTAGATATGAAGACTAAAACTAAAATAATTTTTCTCTCTCTTCCAAAGTGGAACGTGGTGGCTTGGTGGTAAGGTCTTTGCTTCGAAACAGAAAGGCTTTAGGCTCGAGACCAGATTCCACCGAAGAAGCACCGTGTAAGCAAGCCTGATGCACGCTAAACCCGTCGATACCAAATCCCTCTCGCTAGTGCGGCGCTGAAGTCTGGAAAAGCGGGTGCCAGTCCAGATGCTGCCCTCGCCATCTGACCGAGGCTCACCATTACTAAGTCCGCCTCAAAATAGCCCTAGTATTGCTCTAAAAACAAGACATTAATATAATTAAACTAATCCAAAACTCTCTTTCAAAGGAAATGCACTTTTTATAATTTTATTCCCCTCTTTTTTTTCTTATCTATACTTATTAAAAAACCCAGGCTTTTTTTTAGAATTAAAAGATAAAATTTTTAATTTTTGTTGTTAATTTAAGTTGAAATTTCTTTTTACTCAATGTTACAAATTCTATAATAATTGTTTCTGTAAGCCATTATCATTCTTTGAAATACTTTTCAATTGTGTTGAAAATATTTTTAACTAAAATAATAAAAATGATGCTCCAAAATAAACACATAGATAATTAAATACTTAAAGAAATTGGTGAATAACTTAAAAACAATTCAGCCATTTATTAAGAAATGAAGAAACAGGAAAATGGATCGCAAATTTCAGTAAGTAAGGTGATGAGCGAATCAAAATTTGAGAATGAATGGCAATTTTTGAGGAGAATGAATGGCAATTTTTGAGGAGAATGAATGGATCATGCTTAATATTGCAAGCTTCTTCCCTTATTGCGATGCTTCTTAAGCTAAAATGTATTCGATTCTTTACATATTTGTTTCAAAATGTTTCCGAGCCCAACAAACATCATCAGAGTGTTATACTTCCAATGAAAGTGACTCTCAAATTGGAATGGTACACAATGGCCTCTGTCTGAACTCCTTTTTAGGTTACGATATCACACCAATAAAAGGAATTTCATCTGCACTAAATGAGTTTGGTTGAAATTGAATTCGGAATTCCGGCGTTGTGTTTGAAATCCTAAATTCTACTATCATCCGAATGCAGAATAAAGCGTCAGATAGTGATCAAATTCTTTTGAATATAAAAGGAAAGCTATCATTGTTAATTTAACTTTCTTTGTTCCTTAAATGTGACATTGAATAAAGTTTCGTTTGCGGATTCAAAATTGGACGCATACAATACTGTTTCCTTCTTTATGAAAGAAGTTGTTATATCATACTGATTGCGAATTTTGATTTAACATTATATTTTTTCATTGGAAAGAAACAAGTAATAATCTTTGGAAAAGTTAGACTTTTTACAGTGAAACGAAACTATTAGAGTACATCTTGCATACAGAAAAGGAACTTCATATTTAATCCTATGATTAGAAATAAAAGCGTCTTTTCAACGCATTTTAGAGTAAAGAGAAACATTGTTTATAAGATACTAAAATAAACAACTTGCTGGCACATACGAAAAGCATACACCAGTTGCCTTCCTTGATAGAAGTGCCTCATTTTGGGACGTTTTTAAGGTGAGTAAAAAAAAAATTGGCTAATTAATTAGTACTTTAAGGCATATTACGTGGGGTTGGAAATGGAAATAATTCCGATGAAGCAATGAGAAGGTGTGTTTGATAACATAATGGTCTTTTGTATTACTTAATTTCATTCGAATTAGGAAAAATTAGAATTTCCCAATTAAATTCGAGTTCTTTTCCCAAAAGAGACTTTGAAAATGATTCAGCATTAAGCGGAGAGCGGTATATTTGTAAATTAATTTGGTAGGAAAATGTGGTACTTTTAGTTGGATTGAATTCTAATTATGAAGCTGCAAAAAGCCTCTTGATAGCAGTAAATTAAACAAAATTTACAAAATTTTTGTCCAACACAAGCAGATAATTAAGGATCAATAAAGATTAAAATATAATTTTTGGAAAATATGATAATGAAGATACTGATTCTGGATATAAATCTTGCAGAGCGATAATAAAATTACTTTTGCAATTCGAATTCAACAGTACTAAAGTAAAATAAAGGTAAAAAAAAAATTACGAACCTATTGAATTAATTAATATGCATGCAAATTTATTGGGTGTGATTATTTTTTTTTAATCTTTGGAGAATCAAGTTGCATTTTACGGAGAATGAGCAAAGACATTTTTTATGATAGAAATTGCGAAGCAAGATACAAAGTATCTAAAATTTTTAGGGTATGCGAGATATGAGTAATTTAACACGAAACATTACATCTTAATTGACTTCCATTTTAGTTGATTATCTCTACCTTTACTTTCGCATGTGTGTTTGATATTTCATGTAACGAAATTTAGAGATTATTATCCAAAATGTTAACAAATACTAACTACGTCGAGGATTTAGGCTTTATGAAACAAACATTTCTCAGGATCCCTATTTGTTATTTTCTTTATCCATAGAAATATTATACTCCATTGGATCTAATTTGAGGTAATTAAGAATTAACTGTATTGCGCTAACTATAAATCTAAACGCGTTGTATTTATGCTATACATTATTTAAAAAAACTCAGAATTGATTTTTTTTATTGAATGAATTCATTTTCATTAAATAAATTATTACTTTTTTTGTAGATTATAAAAGGATTTTAAGATGTTTTAATTATCTTGTAATCTAACTGATATTTGAATGCTTGAATTAATCGTTATTATGTATTACATAACTACAGTTCTTATTATTTGTAATTGCTATAAACTGGGATTAGGATTCTATACAACACTCAACTGCTCTAATATCATTCACTCTTTGCCTACCTTTCTATTCAACTTTGCAACTTTTCTCTGTGTCTCGTTTCTCCATATTCTGAAATAGAAACCGTAGAAATGTGTCGAATTTATTACATTTTTTTTCTCTGTTGCTCTCTGAATAGGTATACTTTAATTATAACTAGCCTTTATGAAAATATGTTTTTCTTATGAGTGCAAGACTATAAAACACGAATCGGAAAGGTAGAACTAACTGACCGTAAGGGCCTCCAGCAGCAAATTGTCGTCTTCTGTCTTGTTCCGAATCCTCTCAACATCTTCCCTGATCAGGGACAACTCCTCGGACAGCTGAAAGTTCCTGGTCTTGGAGTTGTCCAACTTACATCGCATCTCTAATTTCTCGGCCTGACGAGCGCGCAGCTCCCGCTCTAGACCCTGTGAATGACAAATTACAATACATAAAAAGTCTTATTGGCAAGCGATCCTATCCTACATGATGGCAGGGAAAATATCTTTAAATGCCATGAAAATGGATTTTGATAAGGTAGATGTTTAGAGTCTATTTCACGAGATTGCTGGCAGGATGATCCAATGTTACTAAAAGTTTCTGTTTCGAATTTTCATATTATCAAAAGAAATTAAGCCTGTTTCAAATTATGATATTTATATTTTACAATGCACTCCGGAGTATCTGATTCATGACTATCCGGCTTAGTTTTCTTTCTTCCTAATTAAATGATGAAGGCAAAGCGTTATATTGGGGACATTGGCAAAGCATTGGAAGCGGACGTCTGCTTCGAGCTAAAATGGAGAGAATTAAAACTCAGAAGCAGTAATCAAAGAAGTTAGCATTCAAAAACTAAAAACTGGAAGTTTTAACTTTTATCTTAGAATTGCTTCTTCATATCTGTTTCATCATTTATCAGTAAAAAATTGAATCAATTTTCTTAAGAAGTAGTCCTATTATTTACGTTAACGTTTTGTTTATATTTTGTCATTTCAGAATTTATGTTAAAATGTGAGCAGTTTATATTCTTTAACTTACTTTTTCTCTAATAACTTCTTGAAACGTGCAGTGCAGTATATAAACTTATATAAACTGTTCAGTACAGAGCCTTCTAATTTAACTCGACACGTTTCCGGCAACTGCTTCTATGATACACCGGCCGCGGCCGCGTTCACATTCTGCGAGGCTTGAGATAAATGGAGGGCTTAGTATTCAATAAGGAGTGAGAAAATACGTAATACAACAGTGAGTTTTGGAATAAAAATTTGGTTTTCTGGTATTGGTAGACAAAGAAAAGAGTTCATAGAACTCCAGCCAATCCGCCACATTAGGCTTCATATTCGACAGTGTACTGTATAAAATAAATATCTCTATATCACCTTTATATTTATTATACACTAGTCGCCTTTGGCCACCAGCCGGTTCGCCAATCTTAATGCTCGTTAAAATTTTAATAATAAAATATGTATGTAACACCTATTTTAATAGCTTCTTCATCAAAATATTTTAAAGCTTCAAATTTTGATAGTCATATAATTTATTCATAATATTAAAAAGGCCTTCAGCCATAACGTAATATCTCACTAATTTTCTGTTAGCTCCCGTAGAATTTAGGATTTAAATTAAAGTGGAAATGGTTAAATTGCAATTAATATAAAACATTTTTTACTCAGACGAAGCATTTTTTAATATAAGTACTGAAAACAGAGTCGCTGAGTATTTAAACCTTCTGGGAACTAAAGAATATCTTTCTTAATTTATGAATATCTCAAGAAGTTTTCTGAAAAATCTTCTCAGATTCATCATGAACAGATCAATTAATTAACAATGCTTAGTTTTAAATGCATCAAACTCTAAGAAAATAAACAGAGTCGTTTGAAATAATCGGTCGGAAACACGTTAAGCCTTCAAAAACAAGTCCGTATCCGTTGAAAATAGAGTTGTCTACAATCAGAACACAATGCTCATGCGTAAATTTTCAACGCTAATCATGGTAACGCAAATGCGTGAATTTTCTACGCCAGTTGGGGTAACGCTACGCAGATTAGAAATTTTTAATTTCCTTTATTCTATTTTATTTTAATTCAAAATTACTTCAGAATGAATCTGAAAGATCGATTTAATTAACAATGTTTAGTTTTAAATGCATCAAACACTAAGAAAATATACAGAATCGTTTGAAATAATTGGCCCAAAATATGTTAAGCCATCCTCGTTAGCGTCGAAAGTAAACTAAAGCCTTACTCATTTGGCGGTGGGGAAATGAAAAGAGTTTTTGGCGAGGAAGTTAGTTTTCAATTAATAATTAAAATTTTAATTAAAAATTAAAAAACGGGACCCAGGTGCACATTCCCAACCTCCAATGTATGCGTGTGCGAAATTTGGTAGCTGTAGGTTGAACGATCTGGCCTGTAGAGCGCCAACGCACACACACACAAATTGAACTTTGTATAAGTATAGATTTTAAAAAAAATGTTGGGAACTGTGCCAAAAAATGATTGCGCTTTATCCATTTCTGTTGGAGTCAAGAATTTAGTGAAATGGACACAATGCATTTTAGTGACGGTCATTAAGAAGAACCGAGTGGTGCATTTATAAAAAATTTCGGGATTTTTAAAAAGGAGTTAATATTGTTACGAAATTTTCTTTACCGGGGTTCGTTTGGATAGTGGGAGTGATATGGTGTGGAGAACGCTCAATAATCAGGCAGAAGTAGAATAAAAACAACGACGTTTATTTACACGAAGACACACAGGACAGCACAAAAACGACAACTACATACAGCACAGAAGACGATTATCTTCACCCTAGACGTGTAGCATATAACAGCAGCATACAACCGGAATCTACTGCAGACAGTAGCGCACAGCTCAGTTCAGCACGAGCTTGACTCAGTCGCTTCCGACTCCTCCGTCTTCTACTTCTCCGACTCTGGCTCGGATTACTGACTTAACTTCGTCGATTCCGCTTACTCTTCTTCGACCACTCCGTCCACTCTTGACTACTGGCTTTTCCGCTCCGTCTTCGGACTACTCCGTCGTCTCTGTTCGCAGCGGCGTCCGCTTCCTTTTATAGGTCTCAGGAGCGGGGATAGAGGCCTCTCAACCAATCAGGAACGTTCGAGGCGTATCTCGGTTCCTACTGGACGGATCGGGAAAATTTTCGAAGTTTCGGGTATTATCTATTTTGTCGCCAAATTCGCCAAATTCGTCGCCAAGTCGCCAAATGGTCTCCAAGTTTGTCGCCAAGCTCTGGGACCTCCGACGCGCTAGTCCCATTCAGATGACTGTAAAACTTTCTTTCTATTGATGGAACAAACTATGCTGGGAAGCCGAATTGCAGGTTTGTAACAATATAAAATAAGGAGAATTTCTAATATTTTTGTTACATCACTAACAATAATAATAGCAAAAGTTTTCGTAAAGTTTATTTAGAAATATATTTTTTCCAACTAAAAATTACATTTATATGTTTGAAATCAAATTCTGTTTTAATGGATAGGATGGTTCCGAATGGAAGACGGAATTTACTTAAGTATGGCCTAAATTTTATAAGCATTGGATAATTTTTATGGAAACTTTTGAAACTTGATGTGGCGATTCTAAATTAAAACCAGTGACAGTGATCTCCTTTAAACTTTATAGTATACTACCTAATAAAAGTTTATTTCCTTAGAATCAAATAAAATGGTGGACTCTGAACAAGACCATGAACACTATGAGTGCTCATATTTTTATTTTCGGAATCCCCCATATAAGCATTTTAGCTTCCTATTAATATAATAAAGGAAACCGAGGTTGCATTTTGGACGCTCTTTATACAGAACTATAATCTTAACAGCAAGATTTGACATCAAAGTTTATTTATTAAAGTCATTGAGTTTATGTGCATTCGAAAGAACATACAGTCGACTCATTAACAGCTTTATTTCAATACTAGCTGTACTCGGGCACGCCTTGCTTTGACTCAGTCTCGTTCGAGGGGAAAGGAAGAAAAAAGAAAGTGAATGTTTCTAATATGCTTAATTTCACAGCGCCTTTGAGTACACAATATTTTTTGTTGTCCCATTGTCTGTGCAAATATAGAAATTATCTGGTTTGCCGACCCTTATAATATATAATTTGTTATATAAGAAGCAATCCGTATTCAGATCTAAGCCACACAATTCTATAGATTGACGCTGAGCTATATTGATGGTGATCGCAAACGCCCTTTTAAGAGGGAATTACAATATCTTAAATTTAAATAGCGTATTAGTTGGAATGATTAATATGCTTTAGAACTGAGGATATTTTAACCTTTGAAAAATCCTATCAAGAATTTTGTTTCAACGAGGTTGCTCATTAATTTTTTTTTTTTTTTTTACTATTAGTCACCTGATATTACACGACAATTGGAACGCCAGTTTTCGATTGGAATATTTGCGAAAGCATTCCTGACAGATAAAGCGAATTCAAAATCTCTTTTATAAGATGAATTACAACAATGACGACAACTTGTATGCAACTGCCTCGTTTTGAATCTTAGACTGAACAATATTGTTAAGTTTGTAGTAGATGTATTTGTTCTAGGCCACAATAGTATCTCGTTCGCCAATCTTCATTCTTATAGCCAATTTGAATATTGGGAAAGGCCTTTTCAACGAATTCTGGACGAATGACGTGACTAAATTGATGGAGCTGTGAAATTTGTCTTGAGGTCGGATGAATCGAAGCCTTTCCCAATTTCCAAAACTGATTTGAAAATATCTCAGCCAATCCATCGTTTCGCAGCTGGACATGCAAATTTGGAAATGAATTTTAACGTTTTTACATGCCGTCACAAAGTAGAATATTTCAGGTGAATATTTATTTCATCCGCTGGTGTCGGTTGACAAAATGTAGATAATGTTTGCCTCCTACAATCAATATTAATGCGTTCCAAAGGGATTTAATATTCCCAAGCAAATCTTGCAATGGTCAATCGAGAGCTTGGGTAATTAATTTATTGCGTCATTATGCATTACCACCAAACAATATATTTGCATTTCCTCAATACTTTTACCATGCCAGCTGTTTCTGAAATGTTGCAAGTGGGTATTTCAATGAATGGCATGTTCAGATGCCATTGCAAAACGAAATGAAGAGTTCTACATGGCAGCAATGTAGCAGCTACTCACGAGATTCAAGGCTATTATCTTTTGGGATCGAATGGATTCCATAATCAATCCATTTTGAAATTATCTATTCCTCCTGGCACATTTAAGAAAGGAAGATTTCTTAGTTGTGTTAAGGGGACTCGGTACCTTAAAAACTTCGAAAAATAGATGAAAACATCGATTTTCTAATTTTTAGTGAATAATGATCCTTAAACTTTGGCTTATTAATCTGAACATTTCACAACAATCCGACAAGTATTTAGCAAGATATGGAATTATTTTGTCTAACGCGATATCAGGTGTCACGCCTACTTCCTGTGTTTACATCAAACATATTTCATGTGTGAGTAGCCAAGTCATTTAATTTCTTCTATGAAATAAAAAGTAGGAAAATTGTTTGAAATTGTAACGGTTAAATCCTTGTTGTTTATGTTTTTACTTAATTTTTATTTTAGTTTAATTATTTCGTATGAAATTGCGGTGGAACAGAGTTGTGTCGTTTACAATAGTGTTCATTTTGAGAGCATAGCTCATTTTTTTAAAACTTTTTTTATTGTCATTCATTTTGTTTTTTGAATTATCTTTTTTTTTCAGCACAATTGTCGGTGAAATTGAACTGTTTGATTGATTTTTCAAGAGATGAAGAGAGAGAACAAATCAAGAGATGAATTTCACGATACAGTTTTAATTTCATTTGAATTAAAACTGTATCGTGAAATTCATCTCTTGATTTGTTCGAACAGATTAAATTATTTCATTTCCCCTTCATTGGAATTAACTGTGTTCATTGATTTGCGTTTGAATTGAAACTTTTCTTTTCTATTTTTTAATTCATTTTTCTTTGTTCTTTAGTTCGCATTTTTTCCCTTTTTTAATGCATTATAATTTTATATGTAGCAATCTGGCATATTCAAAGAATTTACGACAGGCATTCTGCATATCCTGATCAAGATGAATGCTTCTTTTTTCGCATGCCGTTAGTAAATGTGCCCGCTCCAACCTCTTATCAGTCAAACGGACATGAATACATATAATCATGTTCCCAGAGCCTACATGGGCCTTTTGTGATTTGTAATTTAATGAGGAAAACCTGGTACTTGTCTTGAATATCTTTTTTCTGACCACTTAAAAGTAAAATTTGACGCAAAACTACGATGTTAAACAAAAAGTTAAATTCAATTTCATTTATTTAACTCATTGTCGATTAATCCCTTTCACTCTTTTTTTCTAACCTATTTAATCTTGCATCAGGAACGGTCGAACTTTCATCTAGAAAGAGAATCTGCATTGATTCTTGAAGGTAATGGTTTTGCACTCTCTAAGCTGTATTTATAGTCATAAGAGGAAATGAGGATAAACATAATCGGGACACTAATTAATTGCCTCTTTCTTTAATCTTACCGTTCATACAGATTAAAAAAATATATATATTTTTAATTTACATATTTTATATTTTAATTTGCAAAAGATCTCTTTAGCACAATATATATTTAAAGAAGTAATGGGAATTTGTTTTTTCGTAACCAAGAAGAATCGTATATCAACATATCTACTTCTTGACATTTTTCCTCTAGTATTGCGATGTTCTTTAAGTATGATGCATTTTGAATGAGAATGATATGCAAGAAATGAACAGATTGCTTTTGTAAAATCATGAAAAAAATAATATAAGAAATAGTTACTAGAATCTTAGATAATTTATGAAAATAATATTTACGATACTACAGACTTTTAAGCAAGCCTTTGTAGCGTGAGAAGGTCATGGGTTTAGAATACGCAATCGAAATACTTATAGCGCATGCGCGTTTCGGAAAATGAAATTACCGCATATTCACTCTGAATCCGCTTGTTCTCAACGCTCTTGTCCAAAAACCTGTCTAGCTCCAGCCGTACTTGTCCCGATAGTTTTTCGAGTTCCTTATTTCGATTCTTCCAGTATTCCAATTTCGCTTTCAGATCCACACAATCCCTCACCAACTTTTCCGTCGGGTCCTGTCAAGAGATCAAAAATATCAAATGAATCGAATTGTTATAAAGAAACCAACATGAATATTCTTCATAAGCTTCTTGTATACTAATACTGCAAATGATGTATTTGTGTTTAAAAAAATCACAGAATATTGAAAAGAGTATACATTTTGTAGTGTTTTTTCTTTAATGAAATAAGTTCAAAAAATTAGTACAAATTTACGTTTCTAATATGAAGACTAGAAACGCAGCTTCATTATCCAGTTAGGTTGCATGTTTTATCCCTCTTATTTAGAAATCACTCAAGAATATTCCTAGATTAGAAGGCTTGGCAGATAATGGACCCTTTGACTGATTTATTCTAAAGTCAGAAACCTATCAGAAATTCTGATGTTAAAAAAAAATTATCCGAATTCTATCTCTTCTCGCACGGTGCATTTCCGAACTTTCATTTTCATGTTTAAACTACCAAACTGACTTCACGATGCTGTATTTCTTCTGAAATTTGAAATGCATTGATATTTATGATGCAGTGTCTCTCCATTTCAAATATTTCTAGTTCGTTGAGATTTTTTGGTTTTAATGCCTCACAGTCAGACAAACACAATACTCGAAATGTTTCTTTCCAGACGGTTATAAATGCATCAAAATATCTCCGACGTATTTTTTAATAGCAATAAAGGTTTACTCATTGTAGACTTTTCATACAAAAAATAATAAAAACCTTCTCAAACAACTTTTTCCTTTCATTTTGTGGTAGGGATAAGTCCTTATAATAAATTTTAACCAGAATAATTGTGATCTTTTTGTCTCACTTCAGTCAGAGTTGTTTGATTTGAAAATTTGGGGACTTTTTCAACCATAATTAAAAAAAAAAAAAATGTTACCTCAACAACATGTTTTTTGGCACACATTAATTTTCAAAATTTATCTGCTCAATTACTTTATATCAAACATTTATTGTTACTTCTACTGGAATTTCAATTTTTTTAATCTAATTTCCCTGATCAAATAAGGGTATTAACCCGCAAGTACAAATTTAATGTCTTTTTTACACAGTCATTTCATTTCTGCAAAAGAAAATCTAGGAATTTCTTAGCTTTTGTAGCTATTTTCGTCCTTTCATGAAGAATCTAAAAGGATGAAAATAAAAAAACATGGTGTGGTTTCTTGGTAATGTTCTATAAATATTTTTAAACTAAATATAAATCTATCTTTTAGATTACTAAAAGTACAAATTGTATATGGTCATCAAATATCATCGATGCTGTTTGTATTTTCTTCAAACTAAATTTGCCAATTAATAAAAAATAAGTTTTACTTGTTTCTTAGATATATTTGAAGATTTCATTCTTTGTTTACTGCCATCTTGGCAAGTAATCACACCATCTTTTCGCTTGCCAGAAGTTCCTTCGACTTCCTCTATCTGCTTCTGCAGTTCCATTATTTTGAGTCGAAGGCTGATGGTTTCTTCTTCGTGACCTTTGAAATCTTCACTCCGTAGATTTGGCATCTCTTTACTCAGCACCTGCGAGGAGAATTTCATAAAATTTTTCAAAACAGATTTCTTTTATTTCGAAAATATTGGTAATATATTAATTTATTTCCAGTTTAATTTGCTTTTAATTAAGTTCTGAATTTTCTTCTGGGTAAATGGACAGAAATTTAATTAAATTAATTATTTTGATCAAGGCGCATACTGAAAAGTAACGAGGGAAATTGATTTAAATTTTTATATTCTTATTATTTTTATATTGATTGTATTGTATTGTTTTATATTGATTGATAATATCTATTGATTTTTATATTCTTATCATCATAAGTCTTTCTTGAATTACTTTTTATCATATCAATGAAATTTAAATTTTCAGCTCTAAAAATTGTGGTATAATAATATGTAGGCTTGTTTAGTCTATCTTGTTTTCGCCTGTTTTTTATTTATATGAAATTTTTAATCATCTTTACTGTCATAAAAATTAGAAACTTTTCAAGTGTAATAAAACCCTCATCAAAGAACTAGAATTGGAAAACGGACACCAAAACACTAAGACTGAACAACTGAACGCATCAAAAATTAAAGGTTTTACAATAAGTGACGTGTAATGACAGTGAATGTCGTAAATATGAGACAAATTTAACTACTTAAGGATAAAAAAATTATTTACTCAGTATTAAAAAGCAGTATTTGAAAGTTATTTTACTGCTTTGGACATATGAAAAATTCAGTACAAAGTCATTTTTTGGACTATAATTGAAGGACGCTTTTGATAAAAGGGCGCGTAAAACGTTACTAGTTGCTCATTACTTGAAACTCAGAATATGAAGGATAAGAATAAGAATTATCACTGAAGTATTGGTATATTTTGCCATGCAACATCGTTAACCAAAAAACCAAGAAAAACAGAAGAGCAAGATGTTTTATTTTCAAAAACAGCATCTATATCCAGCTCTTGTCTTTGCCACATTGGACCATTTATGCAATATTAAAACAAAAACAATTTTTTTACAGAAAAGCATTGTAAGTTGCTATTAATATGGAACAGTGATAAATATAATTTCGAAAAATAGCATCATGGAATTTATATTGGAATTCTTTCATGTTCATTTTCTTGCATTTGCATTTTCTTTTGTGCATTAATTCTTCCTTATTTGGGTAAAAAAAACCCCATCGTTTAAGGGTTTATTGTGGAGAAAGGATGAAAATTAAAATCTTGTAACTGGCTATTAGTAATAAATTATGAAAAAAAAAAAAAACTCTGGGAAACACACTTTTCATAAAACACACACTAATAATAGAAGGATAACGAATTCTAACCAAACTGTTGATCTTAAGTTTGAAACCAACAGCCAGCATGTACTGTGTACATTTGAAGGCTGAATCGTCACTCGATTCCTAAGGCTAAGTGTTAGAACATTGGTTTATCTGATAGTCTAATTTCAACAGTCTTTTTCTTGGTTTCAAATCAAAGCTATTGTTGCAAACCTGCAATTCGGCTTCCCAGCATAGCTTGTTCCATCAACAAAAAGACTGTTTTAAAGTCCACGGAGTCCGGGTGGCGCGTCGGAGGTCCCAGAGCTTGGCAACAAACTTGGCGACCATTTGTCGACTTTAGCGCCAAAATAGATAATACCCAAAGTTCGAAAATTTTCCCGATCCGTCCAGTAGGAACCGAGATACGCTTCGAACGTTCCTGATTGGTTGATAGGCTTCTAGCCCCGCCTCCTGAGACCTATAAAAGGGGCTGCAGCTGCCAGGCAGAGTAGTCCGAGTCGGAGTCGTCGAAGTCAGAAGTCGAAGACAGAGTGGACGGAGTCAGTCGAAGAAGAGTAGTCGGAATCAACGGAGCAGAGTAGTCGGAAGCGACGGAGTCAAGCTAGTGTTGAGCTGAGCTGTGCGCTACTGTCTGCAGTAGAGTTTTGTTGTGTGTGCTGCTGTTGCACGTCTCGCGGCTGAAGATAATTGTCTTCTCTGTGCTGTATATAGTTGTCGTCTTTGTGCTGTCCTGTGTGTCTTTGTGTAAATAAACGTCGTTGTTTCTTTCTCTAATGCCGCCTGCTGATTGAGCGTTCACCACACCATACAACTTCCACTATCCAAACGAACCCCGCGGGAAATTTCGTAACACTATTATAAATTTTATGCCAAATGAAACTATATATTTGAATTTTAAAGTTATTAAAATTTCTAATTATTTATTTTTAGGTAATGCCTTGTATAGGCTTCTTACTAGGCATTTTTTCCGCATGCCGACGTTTTAATATCATAGTTTTGATTTTGTTTTAAAATTTCATTTTACTGGTAATTAATTCCTTTTTAATTCTGCGGACAAGTCAAAATTTGGATTTCTAAATATTACAAATGAAGGTTAAAATAACAAATTTTATTAATTCAAAATAAAAGAATATCTCAATTCTTCATTAAAGAGTCTGCTTTGAAATTATTTTAAACCATCATTATATTGAAAATGTTGCATTTTTCCGGATTTTTTTTGAGGGGGGGGATTTTGTATAAACCAGCTAATATCTAGTACTATCATATATCTTGCTGGCTCTAAATAAAGAAATATATCTTTAGAAATCTCTTATATTTTTGCACATAACTACGATATTGTAATAGAAAATAATGAATTAGTTAATATTTCCTAAACACAGCTAAGTTTTTCTCTACTGTCAGATTCTATGTTTTTAAGATTCTTGGATTTTTTATTCTTCAGAACAGTAATTTAAAAGTACTTTAAAATCCGATATTAAATAAAGGAATTCAAATTTGAGTTTTGTAAGGTGCGGTATCTTTTAAGGAAGCTAAATTTCGGCAAGGAAGTTTTGTTTCCTATCCACCCAATTTATTTATTAATTAGAATTAATATTGATATTATTTTTATGTTTTCAGAAGAGGTGAAATATATTCTTTAGATAAGATAGAATGGCAATTAGAATTTCACCGTAATGGAATTTTTAAGATTACAACTGATAAAAGTAAGAAATACATATTCTCATTTTTAAATGATTGAGTTTTCTGAATGTGTCCATTGTTGTATGAATGAAACAGGCGATTAAATAAATTGTCCTTCTACTCACATGTGATTCTCGCTTTACATTACAGTATTATATTTTCTTAAGATCAGATATTCACGATCATTTTACTTTATTCACATGGTGTGAGGAGTCGTGATTGTAAGAATCACGATTCCTCATGCACCTCTTCATGTTTTTAACCAGCCATTTAGTTGGGACACAGATGATGACGCTGTGCCAATCTGTCTAGTCCTCTTTGAGAACATCTACCTTAAATGCAATGAATCCTTTTCACACATTTATGCAACTCGTCATGACGGCTTTCTGCATGTACAGAAGTATGACGAGAGCTACAAATGGTGAAGGGAGGGGTAAAAAGTTGACGGATTGATAACTGCACACCAGTTGGATCTGATTTCCACATTCACGCGGGATTTTGGTTTTTGTTGTTAGGTTTTAATGGTGCAAGAGCCATTCTTGGCCATACTGCGTCAAGCGTATGGTTTTTAGTTTCATCCCATATTGCAAGATATGCTGCTAAAATTTAAAATAGATGGTTCTGATAAATTTGAACATTTTTCTTAAAAGTATGTGATTTCAAAAGCGCGGGAATTTGGAGTAGCTCATTTGGCATAGATGTGAAGTGATTGTCAATAATCAAACTTGTCCCGGGGGGGGGACTCATAATTGAGGATGAAAAGCTTCCAGGATGGTTCTTGCCACCCCTGTGGTTGGTAGAAAAAGTGTGGAGCTGGGGTTGGCTACCTTCCATCAATGACAGGACGTACTTCCTTAGGGAAGTATTGTACCGTGGGTGGTGAGGGCTTTAGGCCTTAACCCCAATTACCGCCATTGTTGCGATGGTCTAGTCATTCACGCTTTTCCGATTGCTTTCGGGTGGGTCGGATTAATAAGTCTATTATCTATCTATATTTATATAAAGCTCAATGTGTGTGTGTGTGTTGGCGCTCTACAGGCCAGGCCGTTTGAACTACAGCTACAAATTTGGTACATGTGTAAATTAGAGGTCGGAAATGTGCACCTGGGGTCACTTTTTTTGAATTTTTAATTAGATTTTTAATTATTAATTAAAAACTAACTTTCCCACCAAAAAATCTTTTCATTTTCCCCAACGCCAAATGAGTAAGGCTTCAGTTTTTTTTCCAATATTAATGAGGCTAGGGTTAACATTTTTTGGCCGATTATTTCAAACGATTCTGTTTATTTTCTTAATGTTTCTTGCATTTAAAATTAAACATTGTTAATTAATCGATCTTTCAAATTCATTGTGAAATACTTTTGAATTAAAATAACACAGAATAAAGGAAATTAAAAATTTCTAATCTGCATAGCGTTACCCCAACTGGAGTAGAAAAATTCACACATTTGCGTTACCGTAACTGGCGTTGAAAATTCACGCATACGCATTGTGTTCTGATTGTTGACAATATTATCAACGGATGATTCTTGATTTAAATTATTTTTAGGTTAGTTGCATTTTTTTGTAATTAAATTGTATTTATGTTATTTATATATTTATTGTGTATGCTTATAGTTTTAAATACTTCGTTTTTAAGTAGTTTTTTTAACCTGTTTACAATTGATTATTTTAAAGATTCGTTTTATTTTCTTAGTGTTTAATTCATTTAAAATTAAACATTGCTAATTAATCGATCTGGTTATGATAAATCTCAGAAAACTTTGTTGACAAATTCTTGAGATATTACATAAATTAAGAAAGATATTCTTTAGTGTCCATAAAGTTTAAACGCTCAGTGACTCTGTTATCAGTAATCATATTATAAAAAATGCTTTGTTTCAGTAAAAAATATTATTATATTAATTGCAGATTAATTCTTTCCACTTTAATTTAAAGCATAAATTCTACAGGAGCTAACAGAAAATTAGAGAGATACATATTACGTTATGACTGAAGGCTTTTATGATATTATGAGTGAATTATATGACTATCAAAATTTGAAGTTTTAAAATATTCACCTTGTTCGCTACTTTCAATTCTTTCCGGAGCATCTGATTTTGATTCTGAGTGTCGAGGAGCCTAAATTTTAATTTGTTCCTTTTTTCCTGCAGTTGCTTCACAATTTCGTTCTCATCTTGCTACAAAAAAAGAGAGATGCTATTTAGAGTTATAAGAAAAAGATAATAACATGAGGTAAATTACTAAAGGTAATTTACATGAGAAATATGAAGCAAGTGTCTTAATATTTGATATAAAAATTAACTTGTTAATTTTAATATTAACGACTATCATATTAAAATGTATGATAATTCATAAGCATTTTCAGGTCCCCTCATATTTCAAAAAAAAAAGTGCAAAGGTGGGAAAAAAGGCGAAATTATAAAATATTTGACCTCAGCCGCCTTCGGAGACCGGCTGCTCATTCGCAATCTATATATTTAAAATAATTAACAAGACATAAAAAAATTTTTCAGGCATAAACATTCAAACCAACATCGCCAATTTTTATTTCTTATGAATGTTAATGATTTTGAAGCACATCATTGATGAACCCGTGTTCTCCAATTTCGAGAGAAATCCGAGAAAAACTAATTAATATTAATTTAATCATATGAAACAACTTTGATAAACTATTTCTCGTTGCAAAAAATTATAATAGAATTATAGTAAGTAAAAATTGCGAAATAATGGTAGAGAATTTTGACTGATTATCTGTACATCAAAGTAGTGAAATTATCCAGTTGGCGACGAGAATTGGCGAAATCGCTAAAGGTTAAGGTAGCTAGGAAGGTTGTTGGGATTAAGGCAACTAATTCAAAGTTTTACTTTTCAATATCTTTCGAAATGGAACTAAACGATGGTGGGGTGAAAGGTAGGCGAAAATTGAGGATGCATCGAAAAATAATATGTATTTATATGACAAAAAGTTTTCGAAATTTGCACAGTGGTTGCTTCTGGAAACTGTTTTGTTGGTTATTCTCAGAGATAATGTGTAGTGAGACAGTATTTTTTGGACTTTTCTCAAAAATGGATAGTAGAGGACGGTAGGCGACTATTAATGGCATGTTTAGATGGTATGGAATTTGAAAGGGGGCACGTGATTATGGTTGATGAACAATAACTCAGGATTTCTAAATAAATAATGCACAATGAGACAGAGTTTTTCGGCTGTTCTCAAAAATTGAGAGAGTAGGAAGGCACTCGACTATTGATGATATATGTAGAATTATGAGTTTTCGTATAAAATAAAAACTGGGGAAATCAAACAGTCGTTTAGGTTGCTCTGCTGGCTCATTTGTTTCCTTAGTATCTGGAATATATAGAATTTTCAAAATAGAATTTAATACTCTTCAGTATAGTGTCTTTTTTTAAAATTTCTTTTAATTTTATCGACTTTTGCATACGCTCAGACCCTTTTAATGGAATGGATAATGGACAAAAGACAGAATTTCGGCATTCTTTGCATTATGTATTTAATAGACATAATAAAATTGTCATAGTGACACATTAAATATATTTTTTAATAGAGTATAAACAATTTATCTATTGTCCATTGTTCATTTTCGCGTATTCAAAGAATAAAGATTAATTAAATAAACTTTTTCATCAAACAATCGTGACAATACTTCAAACAATATTTTTAAAACTTAACAGAGGTATTAGAAAAGTTAAATAAGTTTAAAAATCTCTTATAATTTTTTGCAGAACACGTTAGAAATATCGTTGTGTGCTGTGTTCGCCGTTCATCTCAGCAAATCAGACATTATTGAATGCTGCACCTACTCTATCACAATTTTTACTTACACTTATATCACAAACGTTCTTGCAATTCGGTGGATTCGGCGGCGACTGCAAAGTAACAACTTTAGCACATATCTTTGCCATGTTTGCTGTTCTCCAAGAAGTTGAAAAGTCTTCACTTAAACAAAAATACTAGAAATAAAAATGTAAAGCTTTGAAAGCAGTGGATGAATCGTATCACGATAATTGAAATTTATCAATGTGTTCATAATTAATAATTGCAAACAAATTAATTGCTCAAACACTAGCAATAACGTATTAGATTTCGTATATTAATTTTACATCCCGTTTTGTTGTGAACTTTCTTTAATTATTCTTATTACGGGATGTAAGCATTAAAGAAAGCAAATTGAACAATTACACAACAGTGACTTTAATTCGATATTTTAAAATCCTAATACTTCAAATATGTGAAACATAGATACTTTTTCAATTTCATATTTTGCTCGAAAATAGTTACATCTTTGAGATATTATACAAATTTTAAATTTTTGATCTACAAAAATTTCCAAGTGAAAGGTCACACTTTTTCTTGGAGCTAATTGCAAACCGCCATCCATTTTCTGCTTCGGCCTTAAAAAACTTATATGGATTTGTCTAAACTATCAAAAGTCTGAAAAATATTTTGTTGCGGTTGTCAAAATACAAGGCAATTCTCAGTATACAAATGTTTTTCGAATTTTTAGTACTTATAAAAAATGTACATTCACATTGTACAAAGTATTTAATTTTAAAATCAATCTGTTGTTGTTTCTGATGGTATTTGTCATAGACAAACCCGCTTTTACTAAGTTAGCGATTTAAGCCGAAATTTTTACATCTCTTGTTTTTCAGTAGCACCATCTAGGGTCCAGAGTACCATTTAGCTACTCATTCATCACAATCTTATCTTTTTTTTTTTTTTTTTTTTACTTCATTGATGCAATTCATTCATTCAAAAACGTATCATAATTGAGACCTGAATGAGAGAACGATCATCTATTATCCAGTACCGCCAGTGGTATTACTCTCGACATGGAGGACACTGTGAGCACGACAAATTTATACGTGCGCCAGCCACCACCGCACACGGAGAGTCTTCGGATGTCAGGTTCGAACTCACAACCCAAGAGATGCAAATCCAATGCCCTACTAACCAGGCTACCCCGGCCCAAGTCGATCTAAAACACATAAGTCAAATATTTGGAAAGTAAAGAAAAATATGAGGTGAAAATAACATTTCTAGCGAAAAATAATGTGCAAATTACTACTGCGATGACGCATCGATATTTCGTTTTAATTTGCCTTAATATTTTCAACTGAGAAAAATATTAAGCTTCATTTATTCTATCAATTCTTGCATTCCTTCTTTCCCTGATACCTAATGCCATAAGACAGTTACGGAAGTAATTAACTCGTATATGATGAACTGATCATTCATTAAAGTGTTTTTACAATAGTATCACAAACATTCAATTAAACTGAAGCTGCTGAGTTTACACTCAGCCAGTTATAAGATTCCAGCAATTCACACATGTTCAGAAGGAAGATGTCGCATGCGCTAAGAAAGTGGATAATAGCAAGTTCTTTTTTGGACAGGACAAGTGCTTGCTACTGGATGCGTGATTTTACTGGATGGGTTCTATCTGTGTGAATGTAATCCCACCTTAAGAAAGGAATTATTTCCTGCATTATCTGGAAGTAGATCGCTAAGGAAAGGTAGATATTTTGGTTTTCGGATAATGGCAACGTATTTTCTAAAGTTTAGAGTAGAGTCGATGGCGTTGAGTTAGTTTATATACTTAGTATAGTTTTACTTTTAGGTAGTTTATTTTTGTAGTATCTGCCGACATTTCTATCTTGATAATAAAACTTGAATGATTCCTTTTTGTCTCTTTAATAAATCTAGATACACTTCTACGAGTAGAAGTTTAACTTATTTCCTCCTACCATTTCGCAACATTGATATTTTAATTCCACCATTTCATATAACTTGTTACCAATATCTTCATTTCATATAACTTATTCAATATCTTCATTCGTGTACTAAATGTGCTTACTTTCTCACTGCCTTTTTTCCTGTCATTGCGTTTATTCAAAAAATATTTTTTTTGGAAATTATACTCTAAAGGCTAATATATTCTCCATACAGCACTAGCTTTATTAAAAACACAAAATACTCTTTATTAACATCTTTTTAATCCATGATGTACATTTTTCTTACCATTAATAACATTTTGAATTTTTTCGGGATTTTCCATATTTTTTTATAAATTAAATTTACTGATAGCATAAATGCAGCTTTAGTACTTCTGATGAAGTCACATTCCCGAAAATTATTTTTGTAATTAGTATATAAAACGCTTTTTATCCATTGAAGAAATATTGTATCTTTTCATAGGTTTACAGTCATTATCTTTCTCCGACATCATTTTTTAATCTCTTACTAATGCAAAATAACTACACATAATGCACACAAACTGAAACGGCATTTGTACACCAGTAAAGAGAGAAAATGGCTTTAATCGAACAAGATAAATCTTGGTTATTTTTATCAATCAGAATGAACCTGAGTAGTTTCTGCAACTGCATCGGTTCTCAGAAGGAATATTAATAATGGCTGCTAATGCACTTATCTACTTCTTCGCTTATATATGTGTTTTGTCTATCTTAAATTCATATAATTCTTTAAAATGTTTTGTTTTATTTCTGTTTTTAATATTGAATTCAACACTAAATTTATTCTGTAGAGATATATGATTCGACACATGTGTATTGACTACATGCCAGTGAGAAAGCCCCAAAAGAAACAGCAAAGATGTCATGTTAATTGCAAAAAAGTGATTATTCACATATGTTATTCAAAGTAAAAATTTGAGTACTTTTGGCCAAAATTTGAGCCAATGGCAAATATTTTAACTTCAAATTCGTCAAATGTGTGTGCTTAAGACAAATGTTCACCAATAACAAGCATTAAAGCTTCAAGTTCGCCAATGGCGTATGTTAATCCAAATGTTCACCAAGGACAAGCAGTTAATGTAGAAGTACCTATAAATCATTTAATTACTTGAAATGTGATGTTTCTTTTATAACCGTCGTAATCTTCTTAATTAACTATGCTACATTAATGTATGACATGCATAATTCTTTTTTATTGAAAGAAACAACAACTTTTGTTTATTCCTCTTATTTACTACACTTAGAAAAACTTTGTCATTCGTGTAGAAACTTACCTGCAGAGTTAAAAATTAGCTTGAGAGTATTCCTTAAAATTAATAGGGTATTATTTTTACTATATATATTATTTAGGCTTAGTTTTAAAGTGATCTACTTGCAATCTCCTCTCTCATTGTAATCAAACATAAGCTGATATTGTTTTTGAATTGAGTGGATGCTTAACTGACGGTTAATTTTGGAAATGCTTTTAACTGCTTTTATCAGTATTATGTTTGGAATAACTAAATTCAAGCTACCATGGTAAAATGTGCGTTGTTGCTTCAGTCTTACATTTTTAGAGAATTGATCACTTACTGTGATGACGCCTTGCAAATACCATGAGATACATCACGGATATTCCGAAATTTTGACTATTCTTCGAGTTTCTGCTATTTTATGAAACATAACGTGCGGCATATTGTAATGCTTACGTTAATTACAAAATATTTTCAATTAGAAAATTAAGATAAACTCTTAATCATATTGAAATAATAAAAATAATAGTTGGAATTTCCAAAAGATTTTTTTGTAAAATTGCATAAATTTCATATAAAATATTTTATTATATAAAAATAAATTTTTTGCAAATGCAATAGTCCATAAGAATTTTAGATGAAATCATTTGAAATTCTTCCTATTTCTAGGTTGAAAGTTTTTAAGTATTATTTTGTCAAACAATCCAAAGCATCAACATCTAAACTTGCTTCATGATTCTACTCAGCCACGAGATTCAAATTACCAAATTTCGCTTAAAAACATCAATATCAAAACAAAGATAATCATTTTCAAAATAGCCCCTTCCTTTCCCATCTCATTTAATCTTAATTAAAAAAAAACTCAATAGCACAAATTCTTCAATGACAGATTTCAATCAGCAAAGACTAGTCACATTCAAGGAGCTCTTGGACAGCGAGGAGTTGGTGAATTTAACTCTGGTAACAGAGGATGGTGGTCAGTTGAAAGTCCATCTGGAACTCTTGGCTGCTATCAGTCCTTACTTTCGGCGCATGATCGACTCTTATAAGAATTCGGCTTGGGAAACCATCCACGTGCCCGGCACATCCAAAGACACCCTGAGTGAAATCGTCAATTACATTTACACGGGAAAACTTTGCCTGAGAGAAGACAAAGTGAAAGCTCTGATTGATGCGGCGGAATTGCTGCAGGTCCCGGGGGTCGTCAAGCTCTGCAAACAGTTCCTCGCATCAACCATCACGGTCTCGAACTGCATCAGTAGATACAACTTCGCTAATTGCTATCAATATTCGGATTTGAAAGAGAAAGCGATGGCATTCATCCTTGCTAATTTCGAAGATGTGAGTGAATTTGAACACCATACTTTAGTCATTTAAGAAAGAATTGTCGACAAGTAGGTGCCATTAAATTAAGTATTAACTGAGAAAGGTTACATCCCACAATAATGAATTACAATGATACTTATAAGAAATTATAAATAAATTCATTACTAAGAGTAAATTTAAATTATTTTTAATTGATGAACTTGTAACATTGACTTTTAATCAGTTGCTAAAAACTAAAACCATCAATTTCTAAACAAAATTTTCTTATAGCAGAGATCGATGCATGAAAGATGTTCGAAAAAAATATATAATTCTAAGATTTTTTAGAACTAAAATTGAGTTGACTTCGTTTTCTCTGTGCATTTCATCAAAATTGTTTGACATAATACAAATAATTTTGAGTTAATATCAGAAGACGACGAGTATTAATAAGATTAATTTAATAATGTCAATGGACTATGATGAACTACATCCTAGTATAAATGTACCATATTATTTTTATGAAACCCTATTATTCATATCTTTATTTTTAAATTATACTCGAAAAATAAAAATAGAGCTTTGTGAGTGATTAACAATTCTTCAAACTGACGAAATTATTTGGTGATGCCCCTTCATTCAGGAATTTTGTTCTATACATGAAAACGCTGTATATTTCTATTTCGTTCATTTCTGTTGGATCTTATTATAATCTATTTTATTTGCCCTGACTTCTCGATTCCAACTTTCAATCGAAACTACTCGACTTAAATTCAATGAACTTTTTCGTATTATTCAAAACCAAAAATGAGCACCACTTTTAGATTTTCTCCAACCGTTGATAGCATTTTGCTTTGTGACATTGCAGACTTGGCCTGCATTTAGAAAATTTCCATCTTTGTTATGAAAAGTGATAGCTTAATTATTGAATCTGAAAGAAAGTGACTGAAATATAGAGTCCTATGTATTCAGACATAAGGAGAAGAGGAAAGAGCTGCTAATGTAAAAATAATGGTGATGAGGTATGGTTTGACGTTTTGATATTACTTATATGCTGCATTTTACATTTCTTCTTAGTGCGTGGTATTCATTCTCAAAGAACTTGAAGGAGATTTTTTTTTATTTTATAGGTAGGGTGAAATTATTCGATAATTGTGATTTGATTTAATAAATTAATAATTTAAATTGTACTAGAACTATTATGGATGGGTATTATGAATTTGAGATTTCAAAAACAAAGAGGATGATATTCAAATTCCGAAGTTGCGCGTCTTATTCACTTCGTGCTTCAGAATAAACTAGTAACCAGTACTTGAGAAAGAATCAAATGGAATATTTATTTTCCATATAAAAAATTACAATGTAAATAAAACGTAGAAGGATAAAACTTATTCAGAGACTTCCTGACTTTACTTCTTTTATCCTGGCTTAAATCGCGTTTTGATAACTTTTTGAGTTGTGGAACTCGAATAATGATCCATTTATTTCAATTGCTCTTTAATTAATGTCTGTTCCATCGAAGGGAATTTAAAAAATTTAAAACGTATCTGAAACATTTCCATCAAGTAAAGCCAGCCAGTGACATAATGATATATTGAAAATGTTTATACTTTCAAGGAGTGATACTTTAATTACGAATCTTGAAAAAATAAGATACGGTTTAGTTTAGAAAACTGTGTAAATTCTGGAAGGAGTATTCTTATATCATGCTACCTTACTGGATTGCTTTAAAACGTAGGATAGTTAGAACTAAGTCGTAGGATTGAAGAGTTTTCTTACGAACATTTAAAGCATTATAATTAAAACATAATGTATTAGATGTCTTTAAATCTATATTCCCGCTTAACCTAAATTTGTTATAAGAAGTCTTATTACAAAAGGAATCTTTCCGTTTACCATATGTTTGTTCTCTTGGTTATATATTGATAGGCTCTCCTACTGTAAGTTTGATTCCAAACATCAAGACGATATTTCATTTGGACTGGAATCCAACGGAAAGGCATTTTTAGAACTAATTTTGAATCAAAATTCCTTGATATTTCGGGCAAAAGTGAAAATTTATCAAAACTTTTATTCGATCAAATTTTAAATAGGGACACTAAAATTTCTTTATCAGTAGCTTATCAGTAAGGCTTAGAATGCTTTGTTTGGTTACCGTGCGATTTTATTTGAAAAAAATATTACTGCAGTTATTTTATAGGATTAACATTAGTTTTGTTAAATTCTAAAAACCATGAAAATACCAGGTTTTACTTTGCTATTCATGCCACAAATCATAATGAAAGTGCAGAATATCACTCATCTATTAGTGTGAAAGGAATGTGCAAAAAATTCATGATTTACCACGAGAATATTAACATGTTTGTATTCAAAAATAATCAATTCAAATTATGCGGAAGAGATTTAATTGTAAATAAAGGCAACTAATATTTCAAGCTATCCAATTGATACTTATAAAAATTAATTATATAACAGTTTAAAATATTTTACTTCAGCCTAGAAAATTCTTCAGTATCAAAGCTCAAAATTTGAAGAACAGATAAAATAGAGAAGAGCAAAGTTATCACATCTAACCTTTTACTATTTTATTATATGCTTCCTTAATGCCAAAATACAGTGAACACAATGATTTAATTGGCGATGTATCATCAATAATTTTTTTCACACGCATTGCCAAAGTTTATCAACAATTTTTGATTCCTAACCAATTTTGTTATCCACAATTATCAATTTTTTTGGCACTGATTTCCTTTTCTGTTTGAGGCAATAAAATTCTAGAGCTCATTCGAGAATTTCACAATTAAACAATGCAAT
>JAPMOR010115294.1:0-34706 GCA_026543865.1 Argiope aurantia | reverse complement strand
TTTTTTGACGAGGAAAACTTGATTACTTATCATAGATTAGTTTCGACATTTTTTTTGTTCTTTGTTTTTTCTGATTTATTTTTTATTTCATTTTTTATAGCTTCCCAATTTTAGGTATGTTGACCTTTTTTTTATTTTACTATGTTCCTTTGTGTAAATATCTGTCATTTTAAAACGATGCACAGTGAAAAAAAAATTCAGAGACACCAAAACGGCAGTTTATAGCCAATCATGGAATGCCTGAATCTATCTTGTGAAATTATGACAAACATAAATCAGCGCCCTATCTGCCGTCTTATAACTGGTCTAGGGTATAACCCGGTATAAATGCAACAGATACTGAAGATAAACCGTGTCCAAACCTGACCTCTTAATACGGATAAATTTTATTTAACAAAATGAAAAAAGCGATTTCTAATATAAGGAATAGAGATTCAGTACACAGATCGATTCACTCTCTATCCCGTGAGAGGCCATACCGAGCTTATATTGTTGATAATTTTATTGAAGTGGAGGATACCTGCCGTATGGACTGCCCCACGAGATTTCCGGATTTCATTTCGAAGGAACATGTTTGAGATGTCATAAGAACAGTCATCGCCCATCGCAGGACACTCGACATGTTAAAAACTTTGCTTTTAAAAGAATGGTAACAATATTCCATTCTGTTTGTGAGGTGCATTTCGGTCATACTCCACATCAGACGGATCTTTTCCGAGACACAATGCGGCATGATTTGACATTTTTTGATATAACCTTTATCATAACTAATAATTCATCTTTTTTTCATATTTTTATGTTTTGTTTGCTCTCTGTTCAACAGTAATCTCTGTGCTATATTATTTTGTAATGAACCAAATACTTTTGTAACTATCCCAGATTTGTGTTCGTGGAGATCCTGATATTTTGGGCACCAGTATTTGATATCCTTTGAAAAGTTATGCTGAATTTCCTGACGGTGTAAAAGTAGTTTTTAAAGATAAAATTTTCAACGCACGCACGCACGCACGCACACACACACACACACACGCGCGCACACACACACACACACACACACACACACACACACACACACACACACACACACACACACACACACACACACACACACACACACACACACACACACACACTTATTTTTAGTAGAATTAGAATAATAATAATTATGAATTACTTCAGCAATTTAATGGCAGTAATTATCGCGTTCTTATCAAAAAAGTAATAGAATTATTCTTAGAATAATTCTATTACTTTAGTAATAGAAAGTAATAGAATTATTATAGGGAAGTGTTACAATTATAATGCCTTTTGTAACTGATTTCACTAACTATAAAGCTCAAAATTTATAAGAAAGATAATATTTGAAGGACCCATCTTCGTTCATGGTCTAAAAAGAAGATTTGGCCCACAGTGACTGTTTATTCAATATCTAGAAAATATTGTAAATTTTATTTTCCTTTATCTCGTAGTACGTGATATCACTCCCAAGAATTGTAAAGATTTTGCCTCGGGACAGCGTAAGATCCTTACGAATAGAGCTTCCTCAACCAACAAGAATTGCATTCGATCCAAACCATTTCTATATTGAAACTGGGATGCGAAGAAGATTTATTATACTTTCACAGACAGTATATAAAGCTTTTAAAGGATACATCACATGCATTAATTTTTTATTTTAGCTTTCTTATTGCAAATATGTGCAATAGACGCAACAGACGTGCCAACATAAAAAAAAAAATTCAAAACACGTATGTAGTCTGGAATACTGAAAACCAGATTTTTCTATTTCTTTAAAAGTTTAGTTGATGTGTCAAAATACCATTAGATTTTTTTTGTACTAGCTTTTCTGTTTACGGTTTTCTAGACTATCAATAGGATTTTTGTCGTGAAACTGATGGTGTATCTTGTATATTTCCCGTTTTAGAATTCACTTAATTTTATCTGGTTTAGTTAAGAATTTACAGCTGCACCAAGCCAAATCAATTTATGTACGCCAAATAACTTCCAAGCAGAAATTGTTACCATTCTTAATAACTTTTATAGTTTCTATTTGTTTACATTGTAAGATTTGTGTGCATTTGTAAGATTTTTGCATTGTGCATTAATTTTAATGTGGTTAAGTTTCAAATTCATAAAATTATTTCAAAATAATACAAAATAAGGGCTAAATTTGAGAGGTAAATCAGAGATTTGAAAGTTAAATATTTTTTAATCCAAACATCTTAATTAGTTGAATTAATGTTTATGCTGTAAAAACAGACTGCGTAATTAAACAAACTACTGATAATTTAAATATCGAAAGGACCATAAAAATCTACTGAATACTGCTGTGTTTTTTTTAATTAATAAAACGGAAGAAAACGTTGCATACAAATCAAATTGTCATCACTGGATTCTGATTTCCCGAAATCAGAAATAGAGTGTATTAGATTTGTGCAATGTGTACCGAAGTTACTGAGGAAAACTGAAAGAATTTCGGGTAATTTTTAATTAATTAAAAATATAATGAACATTTTTGTAAAGCTCTTTCTAAATGAGAACTTTTTGCTTAAGAAGTACAATACACTAGATTTCCTATTCCAGATGCAAAGTTCTATCCTATACAGAATTTTGAAAGACTTTTGCACCATGCAAGTTGAAATTATATGCCAGCCTAAAAAATCTTATCATTCCAAAATGTTCGAAGTTTTAGAAATTCGCAATCATTTTATTTCAATTTTTTTTTCTAGCTTACATAAAAAAACGCACAATTTTTATTAAGTTCTTGGCTTTACTTTGATCTATTTTTATAAGTGACAAAGATAACTACGAGAAGATACGCTTGGATTTTAGATATTAATTTACTATCACCAGTATCTCTATCCGTTAATTTTTATCATCCTCTCTTTGTATTTCTTTGGTACTATCAATTTGTGTGTCACTAAGAAAATCTTCATGTTACTGCTCAAAACCATTTTCATTCCCATTTTTACAAAATATCTGGCATTTTGAGAAAATAGTTAACATGCAAAGAATTAGAGGGTATTCTTGATGTTATCGACAGTAAACGTTTGAAATGAAGACGAATTTGTGTCTTAATTACTGTCTCAGATAGAATGACGAGAAAGTCTCTTCATCTTTCCCTTAGGCAAAACAAACGTAGACGGGCGAGAAACATCAAATATGTCCAAAGAGCAAGAAATAAGTTTCCTATTACTTTCCATTTAATAGTTGATGAAGTATTATTTGATTGAAGGACAGTAACAAATTCTTTTTTATTAAGAATTATTCCAAATATGATTCACAATGTGTGATTTGGCTTCTCAGAATTAATTAACATTTAAATGTGGAAAGCTTTCTCTTTTATAGTAATGATAAGTATCATGTTTAGTACATGTGTGTGTTAACGGTAAGCCAATAATTAAGTTACCATTATTTTCAAGAAACATTACTTTTTAAATTGTTTTCATTATAAAAAATGTAAGTTTCAAATTAAATTCGAAGTATTGTATTGAATGAAAAGTATGGAAACATTTCTATTGTATAATTTTGTGACTTATTTATTTTGCAAAACTTTGCAGAATTTCGTGCATTCTTAGAATTTTTGTACTCAAACTTTTCCCTTATGATTTATAAACATTATCAAGCAATTTTAAAATGTTATTCCTAATTCGAATTTTTTTCTCATATGGATAGTTAATTTAAAGATAAACAAAGACATCATAAATTTAAATATTTATGGATTTCTCATGCAGGTTATGATATATAATTATGTCACGAATTCCAATGTTAATTAGGATGCTCAAATCTAATTTTTTAAAAAATTTTTGTTGATAGATGGTAAAGAAACAGTTTTCCTGACATTTAAAAGTGTAAACATTTTTCTTACCATATTCGAAAGTAGAAATACCGAAGAAATACAACGCTCTTCATTAAAAATCACATTTTCACTTAAATTAATGCATTTCCCAATTTTGCATATGTTTTTCCTATGCTTCATTTAAGAAAAAGAAAACATGACATGCAAAATATTTATTTTATTTCAATTCTTGATTTCTTTAAATATCCCTTTTCAAGTGATAGCCAAAATGAATAGGCAATATGAAAAGGAAAAATCATGAAATACAGATATCAAGGAATATCAATTTTCTTGGAAGTAAAAATACATTTCAAAGAATTTCAAGAATTATGACTATATTTAATAAACATAAGGAGATGTTATTAGGAATGTCTTTTGGCAATAAACGGAATTAGTAATGGTTATATAAATATCGTTTTCAAATGTTCTCATTTTATTCTCGGTCATTGAGAAAAAGAGTCAAATTTTTAGATTTTATATATATTTTTTAAATATAAAATGAAAGCATATAATAAGTATTCATGATACAGGTTGCTTTTAATATCTAGAGACAAACTGTAAGGAGAGATCAAGCATAAGGGCTTAACTTGGAGCACTTTTTAACATGTCTTTATTAGCTTTCTTTTTTCTCAATCTATGTGTCTGTTCGTATAAATTTTGCAATCCATTTTAAACTAACTTCTCGATTATTTAGAAACTTGAAACTTTAAAGAAAATTCAGAATTGGATGACAATTTAAAATTAATGTTTGTCTTTTCGGTACAAATTTTTCTATCTATTAGAAACTGTCATTTCCGACAGATGGCGCCATGCCAAGTCTGTAACTCATCAAGAGGTTTAAAATCAAATGTAAAATTCCACATCTACGAGACTAAAAAAGAAATCAATTATTTGATTATTTTTAAAAAATTTAACACGTTTTTAAAGCGGACTAAAAAGTAAAAGATAGTTTCTTTTCCCCATACGTATTTATAAACTTATACAAATATTGTCCTGAAAACTTGTGATTATGAATATCTAAGTTTCATTATTACAAATTTTCAGGACAATCTACAGGGGGTTATAAATTTGTACAGATTTAGAAGAAACTACTTTAAACATTTAAATTTATTTTAAAAACGTGGTCTATTAATTTTTTAAATTTAAATAAATATTTAATGAATTAAGTAAAGGAAACAAGCACACCAGACGAAATGTACATCGCAGAATTGATGGAAGACAAATTTACGACAGCACGATAACCAAGCAACATTAATAAGAACATCAGAATTTTTATAGTTTCGAACAAAAGTTTTGGCAAATTTTTTGAAAATTTACTTGAATTATTCCAAATAATCGTTGCTAATACTGTGTGCTAATTGTCATTATCGCATTTGCCGTTCTGTTTACGACTTGCAAAGTGTATTCAAGTAAATGAGATGTGCTATTTTAAATTTGTATTTCATTAACTTTGTATTGTGCACTTTGTATGATTCATTACAAAGTGCACAACACAATTCTCTGACAGAGTCCGGGATAACATCTCCTTTTTTCTAACTGAATACTTTATTTTAAAAATGAAAGATATTTGTATGCCTATTCTATAATTAAAAAAAAACAAACCCTTGCATAAAATGAAACACGATAAATGATCATGTGTTCAAATGGATTTACTGTTATTAATTTGTGCTTTTTGAAGGTTTACATTTTTCTTTTGGGATGCACGGCTAAATATTTTACAAAGGTATTATTTAAAAAAAAAAACTATATTTATATAATTTACCCTTAGGATATATTTTTTTATTAACATCTATTTTAAAAAGAGTGTTCTTTAATTCAAACACGTTTGATTCTATTATTATTATTATTAAGTGCTCTCGAAGTATTAAAAAATTTATTAATACCAAATATTAATAAGTACGAATGATCAACTTTAATGTTGACGAACATGTACTGATTATAAACTTGAATAATAATGAATATATAAAGAATCGTTTGAATCATCAGCATTCCTCAAAACTGTCATTGAAATATTATTGTAATATTCACTCTAGTTTTTACTCTTGATAATATCACCAATTTTTTTGATAAATAGCCACATGGAATAAGAACTAAGAATATTTGAAAATATTTGAAAATTTCGTTTCTTAGATAACAAATTAGCTTTTATTTCAAACATACTGTCTTAATAATACTTAACTTATTAATAAGATTAAAAGAAAATATCTTTGCTTTGAGTTTTAATTTGAAAAAGGAAGTAAATCTGTTGTGGCATCAGGGAGATAGGAAGGATATAAGGAAGTTAATCTGCTCTGGCATCAGAGATTTTTTTCTTGGTTGCAAGAGGAAATAAGGAATTTTATTTTCTGTGACATCAAGAGGCTTTTTCCTTTCAAAGCAAAACCATTGGCTGGAGTAGGATGTAAGGAAGTTAATCTGCTGTGGTATCAAGGGAATTTTTTCTTCCAAGGCAATATCCTTGGTTGCAGAAGGATGCATGGAAGTTAATCCACTGTGGCATGAAGGAACGTTTTTCTTCCAAGGCAAAACTCAGCAGCAGGATGTAACGAAGATAATTTGCTGTGGTATTAAGGGACGTTTTCTTAATAGGTAACATCCTTGGTTGCAGGAGGAAGTAAGGAATTTAATTTGCTGTGGCATCAAGGGGCTTTTTTCTTTCAACTCAATATTCTTGGTTGCCGCAGGATGTAAGGAAATTAATTTTATGTGACATCAAGGGAATTTTTCTTCCAAGGCAACATCCTTGGTTGCAGGAGGACGTAAGGAATTTAATTTGCTGTGGCATCAAAGTGTTTCTTTCTTCCAAGACAATATACTTAGTTGTAAGAGGATTTAAGGAAATTAATCTACCGTTGCATCAAAGTAATTCTTTTTTCAATGGCAATAACCTTGATTGGAGCAGACAGATTTCCTTCCTAACAGGAGAAAGACGGACAGTTTTAAAAAAGAGACAAATAGAAAGAAATAAGCCAACACCTGACATTTCATTAAATTATTCGAATAAAGCTAATAACATCATGTGAATAAAACTAACCGAACATAATCTGAATCAATTATATAATATATCAGCAAAAATTAATGACATTGCACAAAATTTGCATCAATTTGTTTATCAAAGCAATAGATGTTAATCTAAGAATTTAACTTATGAAGAGACTGAAAGAAAATATAAACTAGAACAAGACTTATTAACTTAAAGATTTAAGAAAAGAATCTTGAAGTTTTCAATTTTGTCTTAAAATTAACGTTTTTGTTTGTTTGGATTCCGGGCACTGTTTTTCCGAATTTCTTTCATTTTTCGAGAAGAAAAGTTTTAGGGAATGATTAAAAATAATTATGAAAGTTGATCATTTGAAACTAAAACTCCGTTTCTTTTGTTAAACCTTTATACTTTCGAGCAAGTACAAAATTGTTTCCTCCAGTATAAAGAAAAAGTAACAACTTTCAAAAATACTGTTAAAAAAATTTGGTTTTTATTTCTTCAACTTTGTTTCTTATTTTTATCGTAAGGGAAAGAGTGAAATAGGAACAATAACAACTTAATTCTTCGTTTGCATCCCCTTTTTCTTTTTCAAGATAATTTAAAAATTTTTATAAAGTAAATTTTGAAATTTTTTTTTTGCATCTGTCTTTTTTTCAAATTTGTTGTAAAAATCGACTGATTGATTGTTTTTGCTTACAGGTAGAGCGAATTTTTTTAATGTTTGATCTATTCGGAATCTATATATAAACTGTCCACTGTAATTATTGGACGGTCACTAAATTTGAACTGTTAGTGTAAAGCACGCTATTGGAGAAACGTATTAGAGGAAGCCAAGTATTTTTTTTTATGTATTTGAGCTAATAAAAACATTTCGACATTTTTTGTTACCGGCTGGAAACTGGAAATAATAAAAATTTCCGAAAATCTTAAATCATTGCAATGCATGAACTAGCGGGAGTAGTTTCTCGAAAACTTTCTCGTATACTCTCTAGAAAAGGGGTTATACTAGAGAATGTCTTGCATGGCATTGGAGTACAATACTTACGAAATATTAACCTTTGGCGTGAATTTAACCTTTTTACTGTAATCCTTGGCGAATTATTTGGCGATTAATTCCTGGCATGCGGTTAATAGTATCTAAAAATCGAATTTGCATTTTTAGATACGTTTTTCCCAAACGATTGAAACAAAAATTATTTAAAAAGCTAGGTGTTTATGGGATTTTATTATTTGTAACTTTTGTTTTAATTCAATTATTTTATTTGCATTTTTTATTCTTTGTAAAGCTATTCATATAGTAAATATTAATTAATACTGAACATAGATGGCGCAGTATGTTCTAAACCATTTGGAAGGTGAGTGAAGCGCACTTAAGCTTTTCTGCTTTTGTTGTAAACACTCCGACTTGAGAGTTGCTGTGAAACTTTCAATGAGGCACCGCTCTCTCTTTGTTAGCGCAATTTCTACGTTTAATTGCATATATTATGGGTTACCTTATATATATGTGTGTTGTTATATATCCGTGTGCGTGCTAAAATAAATAAGAAAAAGACAAGAAAGAATTTTTCCTTGGATTAAACACGCACATACCCAGCTTCAAATCTCATACGAAATTTGATGAATTTAATTCACTGCTTTTTTGAGAGTTTGCGCTTATATGTTTCTGAAAGTATAAGCCAACTTACAGTCCATTCGATTCTGCTTAAAATTAGATCGGTGTTTACACTAAAGGTGTTAAAAAGTGTGTACAATGTTAGCCATCTAGCTATCTTCGGTTTGTTGCTATCATGTTAACTTATATTCGAACAGCCGGACAGACAGACTTCCTCAGATCAGATTTTACTCAAAATTTGATAGGAATCTACAAATTTTGTGTTAAGACCGTATACCAAATTCCACCCGTCTAGCTCAAAACGTTTTTTGAGTTATCTTGTCACAGACAGACAGATGGACATTTTACAAAGTGTTTCAGACTCAGGGAGGTCTAAAACTCGAGTTCAAATTTTTTGACGATTACTTTCTTTATACTGAGTATTCGAGAAAGTAAACATTGCTTCACATATCTTTTATTTACTTTAGAATTCTTTGAAAAAAGTAATATTTCATAAAATTGTTTATTGTTGGCAGATATTTATTTCGAAACTTGTTATTTATTTGACATTTAAACTTTTTAGCAGGAATTGCTTCTTCCTACCGTTACAAGGTTTTCCTAAATAAGTAGTTTCTTTCAAACTTTCCACTTTCTTTACATCTTAGCTCAGCAATATGTTCCTTCTAAGAATAAGAAAACATAATCTGAAATTATTTTAATAAAAAGAATCAAATAACGTGAAGAACTTAGAGAAATCAGGTCAGTATTCTCTTCATTAAGATATTCTTTATAAATATCAGGAAGAATTCATAACAAAGTCATATTTCTTAAAGAAACACTTTTTCACTTCACAGATTCAATTTTTAACGGAAAAGAAAGCAAATTTAATCGAAAATATCAATTCTATATTTGCATTCTAATCTACCATTTCAAACGAATACTCCTATTTTTGTTATTAGGATTTCCGTATGAACTTGTTTGTATCAATTTTCTTACTCTCTATAAATACGAAGAGTAGCAGACTTTAAAAGAAAAGCAAAAATGTTACTTTTTACTTCAGGCGTTTCGAAGAAATATAATTTGTTGCGCCTTATATTCAAGTTTGCAAATCTTATTTCCTTTATTGTTGATTTTAAAAAAGGAAAAAGAAAAATGCCCAATACTTATGCAAAATGAATTTTCTTAGCATTTCATTCACGACTAAAGCAACAATTTTATAGCAAATACTTTTTATTGTGCTGTTACTAATAAAGTTTGCAGTATTATTTCTATAATACTCTGTCAGAATTTCACGTAAATTTCAGCAAAATATATTTTAGGTGACTCAAGTATTTCAAAGATAAGGGGAAAAATAGGAAATAAGTTCACTTGAAATTTTCTTTTCAAATTTGAGTTTATATAAACCTTTGAAATGCAGGTAACTGTATACTTAGTGCCCAAAAACTGGAACAAGAATTTTATTTCCCCAAATATTGTACCTGAACAATTGCTTCTAACTGCAACGGTAGACAAGGCTGCCAAACTGGCGACTACTTCAATCACCACTACTATTCTGAGCGACATAAAGAAACATATTAAGATACTTCTTGATTCAAAATGGCAGATACAGTGGGACCTGGCGACAAACCACAAACTTCATGTTATCAAACCCCATGTGCTGTCTTGGCCCTCATTAGCGAACAGAAAAGCAGATACTATTTTAACTCGTTTATGTATTGGACACACTTAATTCACCCATATTCATTTGCTTCTTGATGAGCAACCACCTCTGTATTCGAAATGTCATTGTCAAATATTTGTCCAACATATATTGCCAGATTGTCCAAATTTCATTGCCCAGCGTTTACAGTTTTTCCAAAAGTTTTGCACCACTTTATCTTTCTTGCTTGATAAGATTCGTCATGTTCAACTGTTTGCATTTTTAATGTCCATAAAGTTTTATCCATTTATTTAATTCTTGATTACATTTTAGAGTTTCTCCTCATTTCCTCTTCGATGATTGTTTGAAAATGATACCACTTTACCTATTGTTTGGAGCATCATGGTCAATATCATGCTCCAGAAAACTCAGAACAAAACAGAATTTAACTGCAAGGTTTTATTAAGTAAGATAGAAAATCGTATGAAAACAATTTGGTCACTTTAGAGGTTGATAGTAAATAAAAAAAAATTCTCATGTGCTCTCCATCCCCAAGTGTAACAGTAATGACTAAAATGTTTCATTTTCATTTATCAATCCACACACAAATTTTTTCAAATCGATCAGTTGCAACTTTTACTTTATAAAGAAGGGAACACAAACTTGAGAAACTGAACATTTATGATCCCACAGAGAAGTAATGGAATGCAAAGCAAGAAAATAAAATTCTTGTATCGCAGCTGTGATTTTTCTAAAGGAACAAAACATTTTAATTACAAGGAACGTTTGGATATGCTGACGATTTATGATGTATGCAATTGTCCTTACAGCTGGGAGAATACAAACTTCTTTTCTCGCATTCTCGATATCCTTCTAGGAAATGTATTTATTGATTATAAACAGTAGGGTTCTTATTTTTCTGGAAAGGAAAGCGGAAGATGAGCCGTTATTAGTGTGATTCTGAAGTTAAAATTTTGCCTTATTCTTCAAGTTACCCTCATGCTTGTTTATGAAGAGTCCATCCTGAATTCAACATTCTAAAACTGACAATATAGGAAATATTTCAATGAAATAATTCCCGTAGATGTAATACACAATTATGCAATATACGATTACACGATCGATGTCTAGAATGTTCTATTTGAGATACTTCTATATTGTTCCTAAGCCTTAATTGAGCCCTAATTGAGATAATATGAAATATTTAATTTCTGAGAAAGGCAATTTGGACAGAAGAATGTCGTTTTAAAAGAGAGAAATATGAATCTGAAATTTTGGAAGGGTAAAAATTCATTTTTCATGCAAAAATTCATTCATCACCAATCCATAATAATTTTCTATAAATTTATTATGGATTTCTGTTTATAGAAACCTCTAGTTTAATTTTATACAACAGTATACTGAATGATTACCTATATATTCAATGAGTCTTTATCGGCATTATATCTGAACAAAGGGAAGAATTGGCTTTGCCAATACATGCACTGTAGATCTTTGCCAACGAATTCAAAAAGCCAGTTATTATGTCACATGGTTAATTTGATGTCATATGGGCTATAAAACTGGGCTTGTTACTAATTTTATATTTTTGAGAAATTTTGATGTTTTTAATAAGTGACAAAAGTTTGTATTAGTTGGCAAGAATAAATGCTTATCGCTGAATTTTAAACTTATTTGAAGAAATTAACTATCGTTTGCAGTTATTCGTCTTTCAATTAAATATAGAGAATATCATTTTATGATAAAAATACGAATTAATCGCTTGATTTTTTTTCAATTATATTGGAGAGAAAAACCGTTTCTTCTTCTTAATTAATGTTGGAATTAAGATCAATCTTTTGAAACTATTAATTGTTATGAAAGGGAATATACCATTTTGCCATTAAGTTTTTTTATTAAATATACTTCGATATTTGAGCATTAATTGCATACCATTGGCGAATAAAGTCAATAGATTAACAAGATATCTTTGACTATCTTTTTTCGTGATTAATGCCTATTTTGCAGTTAATACATATAGCCATGCTTGGCAAAAATAAAAATTGTTATCTTTTTTTAATACAGTATAATCTCAGTAACGCTGGAGATGTCAAAACCAAAGGAGCTCCAAATTAACAAAAGCACAGGAATAATGAATAGTTCATTTTAATAACAAAATTTAAGCTTATTGCTCAAAACATGCAGAATTAAAAAAAATTACTCTTCATATAATGAATACTGCAAAATATAATTGAAAATATGAGCAGTAATCGTTTTTATGCTTACGCTTAACATCCGGTTAGTAGATTAGTTCATCATTTTTAATAATCAGCTTCAGGATAAGTATTTTCTTTGGATAAGAAAGTATAAATTTAATCTTTCCGACAGCATTTAGTCATATTTGAAGATGAATTACACTACCCGAGTAACAAACACCTGAAAAATTTTAAATGAATTCCCAATGATTAATGAGATTTTATAATCATAGAATGCCTGACGGATTTTTTACTTTTTTTGTATATTTTCACGAGGAAAATACAATTTTAGAAAAGATTTTGATTTATTTTAAAAGGAGAAATGACATACAAAAGAATGGCGGCGCACATGGTGACATATGGCTCAAAATTGTAATTTTTTTAAAACTATATATTGACAAATACGTTGTTCTTTTTGCTTAATTTCTTATTATATGATTTGCCTTGACGAATTTTGATAGATGAGGCTAGATTCCCCCCCCCCCTAGTGGGAAAGCTAATATTCGATTTTTTTTATCATGTGAGAACCTGATTCTGTTTTTTGTTAGGGAGTTTTAAAGCTCGCGTACTCAACGAATAATTGAAGCTCGAAATCGCGTTGGCAATGAAAGAAGCATAAATGTCAATTTTCATCTTCATTTGCTTCGCCTGCTTTTACCAGTATTGCATTATTATTATGTATGCTTTTTTGAAAGCAAATGTGTTTTTAAAAGGTTGACCTACTGTTAGAGACAGGCTTTTCACCATAGTAATCCTAAGGGGCTATAGAAGACCCCACCCCACATGGAGTCATCTACTGCGCATGTGCAGATGGTTTTCATTATATCTCGTATACTACATATGTTAGAGACACGGGGTTAGAGACACGGGTAATTTCACCCGGGGTCCTCTAACCCCCCCAAAATTTTGGATCCATTGCGCATGCGCTGTACGGATTTTCCTTAATATTGGTCAAATCAATGTCAGATCGATACCATAGAGTTCCTATGGGTCTCGGGATGTCAATAATGTCAACTTCCGGTCAGACCGGAAGTTATTATATCTCGGCTTCTATGCAACGTAGAGACGAGCGCGACCCGTCTAAACACTCGTCTCAATGAATAGAGTCGAATGACATTTTTATTGAAACTCGTGTCTCGATAGGGTCCGGGATCGGGTCACAAAATTTACAAATTCGAGTTACATTGCATTTGCTCATATCGCTGGATAGTACTCTGCCGAAATGCATTCAACGATAGGAGTTTCACGTTGCTACTTGTTAAAGTGCTATCTTATATACCGACTGGGGATTCAGCTGTTTGATATTAGAGTACTGCAGCAGAAATGATGACAAATGAAAAGTCTCCAAAGATTGGGTCGACAAAAGGAAAGGTTTAATTTAAACCCAATTTATTAAAAGGAAATAAAATGAAACACATGATGAACTATTTTCAGATATGATGAAAAAAACTTATAAATACATAGACTGTCATTACAGGACCTCAGACCAGCACTGAACCACATTACAAACAAAATGACACGTATTTATATCATGTCCTCATTCTTATATTTGCATATTAGCTACGGTTAAATAAATGTCAGATACGATACCGATTAAATAGTTATATGTTTAATGTCAAGTGCAGTGAAGTGATTTACTCATACTAATGACGCACCATAGCAGGTTCAAAATGCATTGCATCATTTTAGAATGAAGTACGGGAGAACAAAGAATTTTGAATTTAGAACCTTAATGCCGAAATTTCCTAACACTGCTCCGAGTGATTTGTGAGATACGGGCTTTCAAAGTTGTAAAAACTTGAATTTTCGAGAGAGGTTTTCGACCTCGTTTTCTCAAAAACTCACTTTACGACTGGCATCGATACACTCTACTCGATGTCCTCTATCGAACGATGCCGCATTTACGTCGCTTACATAATTAGGAGCCGAGAAATTGAAACGAGAACGGAAAAAGAACTGGATGTTGTTTTGGTTGGGGGGGGGGGGGTTGAAGCTCGAAATCACGTAGTCAATGAATAAATCATAAATGGGGCATCCTAAACTTTCTCCCGATTTGCAAAGAAAAAAAGAAAGGGAGCGAAATAGCAAACAGAGGCCGGAACAAAACCTTCAGAGACAAAACCTTCCATCAACAAAAACGAATGATAAAAATTTAAAATTAGAAGCTGATCGAAATGAACAAGAACGTAAAATAGCGTTACAACAGGAACGAAGAAAGCGTAAAGATATGCAGGGCGTTGCAGATTCTCAATCAACAAATCGGACAAATCGGACTCAATCGGACAAATAAAATAAACAAACTCACATCCTCGCTTTCAAGAAAAATATTATAAACTCGGCCAGTCATAAAAAGGACAAATAAGCAGCGCATGCGTAGAAAGGCTGAAAAATGCTGTTCAGTTCAGTCCATGAAGTACTTATCCCGACAGGACAACAGCATGCCACTGTATTGCATTTTTTTCTTATTGCTCATGCGTTTTTAGAATTGGCATGAAAAAATTGATCACCTATCATAGATTAATTCTGACATTTTTTTGGTCTTTGTTCTTTCTGATGAGAGTTGAGTTTTTTTTCTTTTTATTTGCCATTTTTTTCTATAGTTTTCCAAATTTAGGTAAGTTGCCTTTTTTTTTATTTTACCCTGTTTCTCTGTGTAAATATCCATCATTATATTATAATGAAAAAGAAAGATTCAGGGACGTCAAAATGGCATTTTATAGCCAATCATGGAATGCCTGAATCTATCTCTTGAAATTGTGACAAACATAAATCTGTTCCTTTTTGTGCATGCGTTGTCTTAATGGCTGTCCTATAACTTGTCAAGTGTAAAGCCACCTTATATAATGTAATCATTTAATTTTTTGAAAACATTTGGAAGTTCGACGAAAAGAAGACATTTTGCATATATATATATATATATATTTGTAAAATTGCAGAATTGGTTAAAATCCGACAAGTTCCCCCACTATGAGTGAAGGGATAAAAGCTGTTGTGCCAAGCACATTCTTTTAAAGGATTCCTGAATTTCCTTTATCAGAATCGACATGTGTGAGAAATCCATATTAGAATCTTAATAGTATATAAGCTCTGTGAAAATTATTTCCCCCCTCTTCTTCTTCTAATTTTGCGCCGCGCTCTGAGTGCTATATATATATATTCAGAAATTTTTTCCGAAGTCGTATCATGAGCCATTGCAATTGGTAGTTTTCCTGTAAGGAATGCACTTAAAAGCATGTCAGAATGGAACAAAGAAAGTTTTATTTTTAGATTTTCTCTTATTTCTGTTAGTTAGAAACCAATTTTTTTGCATCCCTCTGGCAATATTATGCTACAGATACCAATACTTTTTAAAACTAGGCTGCTTATTTATTGCTTTCAATAATATTTCATTTTAAATTTGAAAGAAGCTGTCATTTTTCTCATCATTTTAAAATTTTAATAAATTACTTAGACTTAACTAGACTTTCCAACCTAAAACAAATTCCATAACAATTTTCTCAAAGGAAAAAAATGAGCTTCTTAGAAAACTTTTGTTTCCAAAGATCAAAACTATTTCGGAAAAACAAACTAACATTGTACAAAAGAATTTCCGATAAAGTTCTAAAAATTAATCGCACTTTTAAGAAGAGTTTTGTTCTCAGGATCAAAAAAATTGTTTCAAAAAGCAATTTGTTTCTCAATTTATAACTGTACAAAATATTGCTTCAAAATATCAATTTTTCTAAAATTAATTCCTTGTTAAATAACCTTTGCTTCCTTTAACTTGTATCTAATCATATTTGATCATAAGAGTTTGATTAAATGCGTTAATTTAATTTTTATATTTATATATAATAATAATAATAATTTAATATAATTTTTAATTAGTTTTAATATAATGTGTTAATATAATTTTTATATTAAAAGAGAGTTAAAAATAATTTTTAGCATTATTAACGTAAATTAACATATTATTTAGCATGAATACTTTTACTAATTTTCAGGTCCAGATCTTCATAAATCCGTTTGAAATATCTGTCTATCTGAGAACAATGTAAATCAACAAGGGAACAGGTTAGAGCAATGAAATCTAGTTTACCGTCTTTACAACAGATTTCCTTTATATGTATCAAATTAGTCTTAAGGCAAATGTTTCTTATTTTCTGTGTAGATGTTAACAGTTTAATTCAAAAATATCACACTTAGGAGGATGAAATTTTGAATATTATTTTATCCTCATACATTCTTTATTTTATTTCAAGCTAAAATAAGATAGCTGATTGATTGTACATCGAATAGTTTAGTGGTGAGCATGTGAACGATATAAATTAAAGCGAAAAATCTAGATAAATGAAATTTAGTGTGCTGGTCTTGCCAGCAAAATTGCAAATCCTTACCAAATTTTGTATCTAGCCAATGAAAGGTAAGAAGTTAAATTGTGTATTTGATTCTCTTCAATTTACGATGGAACAAAACGCAAAAACCAATATATTTTGTAAACATGCGAGATAACCAAGGGCAGACTAATGTCACAGATTATTTGAAGTGACTTTGAAAATTTTTGAATACGATTATCTCTATGAATATTTTTTCTTCAATCGCTCTGGGATTACTAGATTGCCTTTAAGAATAAAATGCAATTTAAAAGAAATGAATATAAATGAATTTAAATACAAAACAACACCAACAACTATTAAATACAAAACGAGACGAATATTTACACTATTTACTAAACTCAATTTTTTTTTTCAATAAAACTTATCTCATTAAACTTTCTCGTATACGAAATATGAAGAAAGTATTGTAATCATCAAAAAATAGGACCCCCCCAGATTCTGACGAATTTTATCATTTTAGACCTTCCTGAGTTCGAAAAACACATTTTAAGAAAAAGTCTGTGTCTGTTTTTGAGTCAGTATCAAAGATTACAAAAAAGGCTCTGATCTAGACGGATGAAATTTGGTATATTTATTTTGCACAAATTTTGTAGATTTCTATCTAATTTTGTAAAAAATATATTTAGAGGATGAAAATTTTTCTATTCGGATGTTCGAATATGAGTAAAAACTATAAGTACGAAACGAAAGGACCTGAATGAATAAATCTGAAGATACCCATCCCTTTTTGAGCTAAATCCAACAAGCGTTTGAACGTCCGTCTATTTGCATTTTAGAAATACGTAAATGCGATAATTCAAAAACACAAAGACATAAATATATCAAATTTGGTATGTGATTTTGTGACATCAAGTTCATTCTATGGCAAATTTTGATTTCAGTCAATTGGGAGAAAACACATATAAAACACAAATTCAACTTTATCAAAGAGTATGCGAGAAAGTTTTATGGAGACTACTCCCCCTGGTTTTATGTGCACATGGGGAATTCTTCGCAATTGTTGCAAACCATTAGAAACAACTCTACGCTCTTCCCTTCAGGGTCAATTCAGGTCTTTTTCTTCGTTGCCATGGTTTTTCAAATCCGACTGGACAAAAGAGCACTCTCCAATAAGGTCGCATGACTGAAAATTGTTGAAGAGCCCTCGCTATTTGTGGGTTTGAGAGTATCTTGCACCCAATGCAATGCTTTCAATAGTATCTACACAAAAAAGAGCATATCTGGACCTTCTTGTATTTGAATAACAAATATGGATTTTGAAACCCGAGTAAGCCTTTCACAGATAGAATATAAAAAGAAGACTCGAGTTTACTTTATCAACTGTTGCTTACTCAAGGGATATTTTCTAATATGAATAGTAGTAAACTAAATTATGATTCATTGAGTTTGTTTGCATAATTTTTAACGCCTTTAAAGGAATATGTAAATAATAATTGGATTAATTTATTTTTATTTTTGGTGTAATTATTTATTCAGACTTACAATGGTCTGCATTTCTATGGTTAAATTAAAAATGTCAAAATTATTTCGTAAATAAATAAATGTGGTAGTATTTTAGGCTTTTTTTTTATCAAGAAGAATTTATATTCAGGCATTTAATGCTTTAAAACTAAGAAATTAAAATGTTCTAGGCAAAAATAAACGTTAACGTTTTTATAATAAACGTTTGTAGCGGTTACAATTACTGCCTTCTCCTTTCTTCATAGGTGGCGCTACTAGAGCCACCTATCAAGAGCCATGTTTGCCCATGATTCCTCATTCTGGTCTCTTGTGTTGTCCTTGCTTGCCGTGTGTATTTGTTCTATGCCATGTTCTTCAATATGCTTGCGTTAAATGTTTGTGCCGTGGAACTTAACCCGCTAAAAAAAGTAGTTCCTGAAACTGAACTCATTCTTTCATCCATGGCATAACACATAATAAAGAGTCTCGTCCCTCTACACGTTAACATTTATTATAAAATAAAGGAAATAGTGTTAAAAGAGCGATCTGCTAAAAATGTAATTTCAATTACATTTTTTGTTGTGAATTTGATATGGCAGAATAATAGGAACTATATAAATATAAATATCTACTTAATATGAATTTACCACTTACATTTATAACATTATTAACTACACTGTCTATTAATAAGTAATTGATAGCCCCTGTGATAAAAGAGATATGCACAATTTATTGCTATTCAATAGTTGGTAGAGTCTCCACCTGAGGCAATTACATCCTTAGCCCTCCGGGACATGATTTCCACAAGTGATTGGATAACGGACAGTAGTATTTTCTTCCACTCGGCTTAAAGGAGGCATGCAAGTTCTTTAATCGATTTTGGAACAATTGCTGCGCTTCTTAATTAGCGATCCAACTCATCTCAGAGGTTTTCTATAGGATTCAAGTTTGGAATCTAGATCGTCCATTCCAGTCGATGGAATGATCTCGTAAAATTGCCATAGCGTAGGAAGCACATTGTTGTTTAGAATAGTGGAGTAGGAGTCGGCGTTGAGCTTACAATGAATTGGGATCAAGGATCCCAGTCTATACCACGCGATTCCTCCTCCGTAGGCATACTGCATTCTGGTAAAAGGCGTTCTCCATGCATACGCCAAACCCAGACTCTGTCATCCGATAGGTGGAAATTGAACCTTGATTCATCACTGCAGAGAACCTATTCCCACACATCTACTATCCAATTTCGTCGTGCCTTGCACCACCTCAACTGAGCAGTAATTGGATTTTGTAATCAAAGGCTTATGGGTGGCAGCACGACCATGTAAATAACTGAAATGTGCTTCCTTGCGTGTGGTATTTTTTGAAGCAGTAGTCTCGGATCCTTGTAGGAACTCCTGGAGTATGTAGGTCATCGATTTGGTGCGGGTTTTCCGAATTTCTTTGGACAGCACTCGTCAGTCTCTTAGTTTCGTGGGTTTGCCGGGTCGAAGTACATTCTTACAATCGCCACTCACCTTCCATTTCTTAATCACAAAAGTCACTGCCGATTTTTGAATGTTTAACTCATAGATATGTGCCTTAAGAATCGAACATTTTTACGACATCTTACAATTACATCTTTCTCGAAGTCAGACAGTTCTGAATTTCGTGGCATCTTGCATACGGCCAATGCCAATGCTGTTTTCTTCATGATATTTAAGTACAGAATGCGTGACGTAGATCAGGACGCACATATGCCTCATTTGCTTGGGTGTCCAAATATTTATTGGTAGATAGTGTAATATTTACATATGTACATTAGACGTAGTTATAAATTGATACATCGTTGTATTGATCCTTCGATAAAAATTCCACAAAAATAATGTTAATGTTGTCACCTCTAAAAATGCGAAATAAAACAAAGATTATAGATAGTCTAGATATTCAATTCAGTATTTTAGAACAATATAATACGTTCTCAGAAAAATAAGCAATTTTTATGCATATTTTAAAAGTGTAATATTTAAAGTAAAAAAAAGAAATTATCTACTCAAAGAATTGTTTCTTCTCTTTACTTTTGCAGGAAGAAAAGAGTAAGATTGTTTGCTGTTGGATGTTTTGCTTTACTTTCGCCAGATGACTATGATGTAAAGTGAATTGATATTAATGAAATATTTTCAAAAGCACTACAAACGAGCAATCAAATCATAAATATATTTATTTTTTTGTGGCTAATATGAAAAAGTTAAATATTACCAATTGTAGCCCCACTCGAGACATAGTGAGTAAAGGCAACCTTAAACCGGATACTCCGACCCGCCCTAAATAGCAACAGCAACACTGGCGGGAACTGTTGTTGAATTTTAAGAGCCATCACCGGCTAGGTTACAACACTTCCCATGGAAAGTACGTCCCGTCATCTATGGGAGGAGTCGATCCCCATCTTTTCTGTACCTACCAGGATGGCGAGAGCCAACCACCATACCGAAAGTTTCACATCCTCAATTACGAGATGCGCCCCCCATGGGGGAGTGAGTAAAGGTAAGGAATAGTAGGAACGAAGAATTTGTATCTCATGATAGAACAAAGGTTATAGGTTCTATCAATGAGCTATTCTATTCACTTCGATTCAATGTATATACTCACAAACATTAATTGCGGAAGCGAATGCGATATTTTTAGTCTCTCCTGTCGTAAGGCTGTTGAATAACTAATTGTTGCAGTGCCTTCATCGATGATGTTGCTGGATTGGAAACTAATGAAACATGTTTTATCTATGGATACATTTAGTAATCTACCACACTCTCTAATTGTTTTTAAAAATACTCTACGTCAATTTGAAATGCTGTTTCAAGATGAATTTTTCATTTGGATTAAAAAAATTTAAATCATTAATTTGGTTTCAAAATACCAAATTTCAAATAGAAGTCCTTAGTTCTGCATGTCAAAATTAATCTGAAAATCACCATACCCAAATATGTCAGTAAACGTATCAACAATTCATGTCATCATCAACTTATTCAACGTGCGAAAAATTTTAATGCAAATTGCGTTTTTTCTGCAGTATTTTAATTTTATATTTAATGCTAAAATATTCTAAGCACTTTAGAAATCCCCTGCAATATACGAACTTTTTCGTAAAAATATTTAGAATTACAGTAAAGCAATGTTATTTCATTAAAGAAAATGTTACTTAAAAGAATCGTGTTTATCTGTCAAAGTATGTAAAGCAAATGGAAATAGATTTATATGCAACAAAACAATTAATAATAATTTTGAACGGAATTAATTTTATTTATTTTCACTTGTCGAAACAATATAAATATTACAAAGCTGGAAATTTTCAAGACTACAAATAGTCATTCCTATCTATTGTGCGCCATTCATTTTGATCATTTTAAATATTGAATATTATTTTCTTCTATTAAAAAAACGGATGCTTTTATTGATTAATAAATTATTTATAAAATATTTTTATTTAATTTTATTTGTCGTATGTTTTCAAATATCAATTCCATGTATTATAAGACCAATTTTCCTTTCAGTCCCTTTCTGATCTGCGGTTTAAAAAGATTGAATGCCTTTTTTTTTCTCCATGACAATGCACTCGTTCAATTTTCTGAGAGTTCATTTCTCAGGTAATCTATTAAATTACTTTCTACATCAAATGTGTCACTTGATAGGAATTTCAGAAAAAATTGGTTGCAGATTTTTATCGTAATGATTTATAAAATTGGAATTTAGATGCTTTTGTCTTAGAGAAATTTAATAAAAATATATAAAATTTTAGAATGAATGATTTTTGAAGTATTGAATTCAATACTAATCCAACTAACTTACAGTTTCGTATATAAAGCAAGAAGGAGAGGTTCGAAAACAATTTAAATTCGACATTTCAGGATATTGATTCAGTGCAGCTGCACAGTATGTCAGAGTGAAATTTCTATTGAGAAAAGTAAAGCAGTTAATGGAACGCTTAAATTTGTCTTTACATTACCTGTTTGAAGTTTACAAGGAAAAGGTTTCCTCTAATGCTTTACCAAATACACTTCTTTAAGAAAAGAAGGATTTTTTTTCTCGGTTCTATTCTTGGGCGCAACTCCCTTAAGTGTTCAGGCATTTCCATTGAAAACCTTTCAAAAGATGCATTGATTGAACTTAAAGAATCTAGACTCCCTATTTGATTCATCGTTTTTTCTCTAAAACGTTTTGGATAAAAAAGATTAAGCTTAATTTATCTAAATATTTAAACTATGTGTATTTGTTTGAAAACTGAAAAAAAAATTTAAAAAAATCTTATTCGAAAACAATATATTGGAAATTTCTTTTCGTGTTTTGGAACACGATGCAGCAGGGAGCATTAATTTAAAAGGATATCAGTGAGAATTTGCTGCCTTCGATTTTTTAAAGCATTTGAAGCAGTATGGCACGTTTTGTGTTTAGCTTCTTTACAAAGTGATGAGAATCAACAAATTCAAGTCTCTAAAATGCAGATTGAAGGTCTTACTCTAAAAATTAATTAATTGCTGTTTTTTCTGATGCTCTGAAGAAGACAGACAAGGAGGCATAAAAATCAACCAGTTGATGGATTTAGCCCAATATATACAAAATTACTAGTTGTAAATAAGTTTCAGAATTTTCTAGACTAACACGCGGCATTTATGAATCATCGTATTGTGTTTCGGATCATACGCAAAATGTAATTAATATGCCGGTGGATTTATTCCAAAATTTGACACTAATACTTAACGAATTGATTCAAACAGAAGGATCTAATAATTTAGATTTGCCCTGCTTCCATGAGAACGGATGGACAGAAATACAGAATTTTTTATAATAAATTTGGTTTACAATTTGATACACATTTATAATTGTGGAGTAAGGATTATAGTTCGTTTCAGGATGTTGAGACAAGCACTTTCTGACGATTGTACTTCGTTGAAGGGTAGTACACTGAATAATGAGCATTTATTAAATTCCCTAATTCAATGAATAATCTGAATTAACTTTAGTATTAAGTATAAACTTTTCCTCCTTTCATTTTTTCTCTCATTCTTTTTATGACGAAATAAAAGCATCCAGTCGCATGCCCAAAAGCGCGGTGGGTTTCCTAATGCAAAAATGAGCATTACACATCAATTTATAGGAGCTTGATGGTTGCAGTTTTTACTTAAAACGTTCGCAGATTATACCACATTCACAAACTGGCTTTACCGACCCGACAGAAGGCACACGGAAAAACTTGAATGACGCGACCGCCACAACAGCAACACTGGTGGGAACTGTGGTTGAGCCCTAAGTGTCATCACCGGTCACTATACAACTCTTCCAAAAAGAAGTTCGTTTCACCTTTGATGAGAGGAGCAAGACTCCCACCTTTTCGTGCATCCAACAGGGTGGTGACAACCAACCACCACTCCGGAAACTTCTCATCCTGAAATTATGAGATTGACCCCGGGGGAATCTCAGACAAATAGCAGGAAAAACTAATTTGAGGATATAGGAATGTCCACAAAGTCGATATAAATAATGCTTTAATGTTACAATACTTCCATTGCTTATAATTCATTGAAAAAAAAAAGCACAAAATTGACCAGATAACGTATTACTAGTAATCCCAGTAGCTGAAAAAAAATATTTAACAATCCAATAAATATTTATTTAATATTAAAATACTTTTCGATGAGTGAAATAATTACAAAAATTTAATAAATTGAAATTGTAGATTTCATCATTTCTTAATACTACCAAAGTGCAATAACAGAGGCAAAATATCGTACTATGTAATATTTATACAATGATTCAGTCGCAGCAAATTAGAAAAATGTTATTCACATTTTTTTTAATGCTTTCTATATAAATATTCGATTGAGTAAATCCCAAATGATATGAAAATTAAACTGTGTGACTGCAAGTTTCGCACATTTCGGTAATTATACCGCCTGCTGCGACTTAGAGATATTTTTCATATGCTATATATATATTTTTTATCTTGCGATTTTTCCCCCGAAATGTTTGAAATTGCAAAATCAATAAACGGAACATTATATTCAAGGTTATTTCTTATAATAATGTTCAAACGTTTTTGCCAGTTTTAAAATGTCATGAAACAGTACAGGACAATTGTCCGTTCGACTTAGTTATTTAAATTTCCCGTTTTGAAATAACATGAGAACTCTTTTTGCACATACCTCATGATTTTGAACATTGTGTTGAAGACACATTAGTATGATAATCTTATTTATCTAGAATATTAAAAAACCCTAAAAAGAAAGTTAATTTATAAAATTTACACGTTAAAAAATAATTTTTTTCTGAGGGAAAAAAAGCAACCGAAATTCATGAGGTAGATACATTGCAATTAGAGTGTACGGCAATGCTACTATCTTCTTAAAAATTAATGAAATTATCTAAAACAGAGATAACAAAAAACCTTTAAAAATAAAAAGGAATGAAATATAAATCGAAAGACATATGATGAATCCGGCTTGAAGACATTATCTAGACTCATTTTCATGCATGTATTCGTCGGTATTTTTTTTGTGAGAGACTTTATTTTAGAAATTTACTTCTCATGGCTCGAAAATCTTAAGAAATGGAAGGTTCTGGCAGACAAGAATTAAAATTGACATTATAAGGTAGTAAATTGAATTATTAAGAAAATCATATTAAATAAACAAGAAAAGAAAAGTGTTAAAAGCTAATCAGATTCACTCTAACGTTGAAAATTTCAAGCTTGATATAAAAACATCAAAATCTAAATTTTAAAGAAAATTATATATCTGTCTAGTTAAATAAGAAGTAAACATCAAACTACAAAATTAGTGAAAATATCAAACATTTGAATTTTAAACCAATCACAAATTAAACATACAAGATGAATCCATCTATCCTCCAGAAGGATTAATGCAAAATCTGAAAGTAGGAGACATAAATCACCTTTGGGGTGATTATTCATTGGATACGGCCTATTCGGAGCCAAACTAAAAAGATTTAATATTATAAATCCGGAAATTGCAGATATTCTGAGGATTCGGTCGAACTTTCACTAAGGTCTGGAATGCCATCTTTCGGAATCATAGTAACTAAAAAGATCGGTAGAATTTCCACAAGAGAGAAAAGATCTGAGAAGATCAGTAGTAGATTTTCTACAACTATAAATTTTTGTTTTAAAAGGATCGCATAAAATCAGATCTGTTGATATTGAATGAACGCCTTCATTTTAGTAATAAGCTGTTCATCCCAGACTAAAATATCCATCCTTCCTTCTCGTCTCTCCTTCATAAGCATTTCATCTCTTCGTCTCTTTCAGGATTAACTTTTATTATTCCTTTTAATACTTAAATCATCTAGTCATAAGTTGTTGAATTTGGAATTTATTTATGAAGTTATTGAAAAAATGTATTAAAATTTTAAACTAAAGGCATCATATTTACAAAATGCGAAAGATTCAAATTTTCATCAATTATGGACTCTGTCTGCAAGCTTTGGACTATGCATTGTATTTAAACAAATAGATACTTTTTAAAAATACCGACTTTTCTGCTCATTTCGGTACGCTGTATCTAAAGATTGATTTCTTTTATCATTTATATCACCAGCTTTAAGAACTGAAAAAAGGCTAATTTTTATATTTTTATTCATATATTTAATGCCGTTATTCTTCAATGCTTTACGAAATCGTACTTATGAAGGGAATGAGTTCATGACCTGAACTGTAGATAACAATCTGCTTTCATTTAATATATAAAAACTATATATTGTAGTATGATTACACACAATTTTGGTTTAATTAAAAGTTTCGGCTTAGTACGGTTTAGTTCGGAATGCCTTTGGTCTGCTCGTGCTGCTCTTTTTCATACATAAAAATCGCCTGCAAAGATTAACAGGGATTCCAATCTAGGAAAACCAATTGTTATATTTCCGTGTGAACATTTACTGTCTAAGTTAACCCTAAGCATGCCTAGGGGGAAAGTAATATGGGTTATGGAACTCTCTCATTGGATGAATGATAGAATAGAAGACATTTGGGATCGGAATGGAATTTCCGAGATATTTGAAGCAAGCAGATCTTGGGCAGATTAGATACATACAAGATTAATTCTATTTGCTCTGGGAAGCAAAAATTTCCTCTTTCGTCATATGTCTGTGAAAGATCGGGACAATAAGAAAGTTTCAGAAAGGTCCTTTAAAACCTTTTTAAACAATCGCATCATTCCCAGTTCATTTCGGTTGTATGGTATTTGCGCTCAATAAATTCCCCCCTTTCCTCTCAAGTGTCAAGAAAGGCTACCACATTATAAACTTTATCTTTGCATGTATAATTTGGCGATTTTACAATGTACGCCAAATGGTAATCAACTCACTCCTTGTCTCTGATAACGAAACGAAACTTCCTTGAGAAAAATGCTGATGACCCTTACCACGTTTCAGACGAGTGTTGAAAATAATAAATATAAAGTGTGAGAAATTTGCTTTAAAAATGTATTTATTAAAAGGAATACGTTTATAATTTTCCCACACGGAAGACATTTATAAAAATTATAATTCTGATGTGCATTATACAAATTTAATCTAATAAAATGAATTATAATTTTTAGTTTTATGAGGATTTAATCTTTATATTTCTTACGGTTTAACTTTATTTAACAAAATGAAAAAAAAATACATAGAAAGGGCTTTAAATTCAAATTTAAATGGATATCAATAATGTTTAGTTCTTTCTATATGTATGTATGCTTTTATGTATATATATTCCACAAGCTGATACTTGAAATGAGCTAATGTATTTTTTACGTTAAAACTGTTCAAATAAGTTTTTTTTTTTTGCAAAATAATAAGCTTTTTGGCTGGCTAATATAAATGATAGGAATCATATTAATTCTCTTAAAAACAGCTGCTATTTAATTCTCAGAAGGGAAAAAAAACATATTTTCTATAAGAAAATGTTGATAACTACTAAAATTCCTTCAAATCTGAAATATATTACTTCATTTTCTAGCTTATTTACTGTCAGATTTAACTATACATTATCCAATGTACCTGAAACGACATTTAAATGCAACATCTAAACGGCTACATAAAAAATAATATGAAAATAATAAAAAGGCGTTAGAAATTTAAAAAAAAAATGAATATAATTTCTAAATAATTCTTTTTCAATATTTCACAATATGCATTATATGGTCATTAACCTTTAACAAAAATAAATAAATAAAGAAAGAATAAACTAACTGCAAACATTTCTCTATCTGACATTCAGCATAGTCAAGACTGTTCCGCATTTCTGAAAGCTTATCCGCAATTTTTGTTCATTTGTATGCAACTAAAATTTTAAAAAAAGTTTGAGAGATTCAATTAAATAACTTGGTAGGAACGTTACTTTTTTCAAAATAGAAATTATGATTACTCCTATATAACTATGAATTGAAGAAAAATAGTTGTAAAATATATTGTTTCACAAATGCTAATACACATTAAAAAGCATTTTTTAAAAGTTTTTATAAAAGTAGTAACCAACTTAATTTTATAATTCAGATTTATAGTTGCTAAATTTACTTAGCTTGTTCTTGATCGCTTACTCACAAGAGCATATGTAACTTCAAATTCTATAGGGCATGTAACATTTACTACTGTTCTGAAAACCTTATACTATCCCGCTTTTTATGCAATGCATCTCTTTTAATTTTCAGTAATCTCAACAAAAATGTGAACTTGAAAAACGAAAGTGTTTAAATTTCAACTAATACAGCAACTTCCTCATTCAGCATTGTTTATGCTCATTACAGATAACATTCTTATCTAATATTAATTAATTTCTCTAACACTGATCCTTATACAAATAATAATTTATTACATTAAGGAGTAACAGGATTTAAAAATGGATACACTTTCTAAAAATTACAGCGCTATAACTTCCAAAAAATTACAGCACAAAATTGATTTTTGCATTAAGATAAAGCTCAAAAAATTTTCTTTTTAATGATATCAATGTTTTAATCTACAAATGAAGTTCCGATGTTTAACAAGCTTTTAAAGAAATATTTTAACTATATTTTTTAATAATGTATTTCGCACAAAATAAAAATAAAATTGAATCTGCAAGAGCACGTCAATGGGAAAAAAATTAGCTTTTATCAACCTATTGCTACCACATTGACAGAAGTTCAAATTAAAAAAATAAATAAACTATTATTGTAAATTAAATATATAAAAGTGTAAATTTCAGTAAGTGTCTGTGTGAAGCGAAAACATTTGAAATATATTTTCTAAAAAGTAAATGGAGGAAAGATTCCTATGAACTTTTACAATATCTGTAGTATTAATTAAATCAAACAATTAAATTTGAGGCAAACATGGTTTAATATATCTATTGGATAATCATTGTAATCAGCGTCCATCAGTGAATTTTAATCAGGAGCATGCATCTACTAGCAAAATAGTCTAAATGAACTAAACAATTACATTTTATGTTACTTGAGTCAATAAATGCTCCGATGAATTAAGAATTTTAAATTTTTACATAGGTCCTTTACATTACCCTTTTACAAGTTTACCCTTTTACATTAACCTTTGAACCTTATTTAACAAATTTTTTTGAGACATCAATATTTTAACCCTTAGCACTTCGATCTCTCCTCTCAGGAACTATTCAATGCAGTGCATCATTTTGGCATTTTATTTAATTATTTTATGAAATTTTGACTGGTAAAAATACTTAAGAGTGGTAAAAATATGTAGATTAATTTTTGGAAAAATTCATATATATTAATTTTTCGGAGCAATGAAGAAGTTCTCTTATTCGGCAAATATTTATGCATCTAATTGTTTTTTGGAGCGCTAAGGGTTAAATAAAAATCTTTGAACTTCAATGAACTAAATCATTCATTAAAACTAAATAATTTATGAAATTTGAATATCACTCTTTTATAAAAATTGGCGATTTTAGAACACTTCATAGTCCATTTCAAAGAAGATACGTCAATCTTTTACCAGGATTTCTCAACAGTGATTGGCTTACGATTATGAAAATATTGATTGTTCTAATATTGATATGTAAAAACTGACAGATTTGATCGCAGAAGATAGAAAATATATTTATTGAACTTGAGTTAAGAGTTGAAGTGTCAAGAGTATTTCTCAGAATATGACTCCTTAGGACAAAAGGACTTTTATAAAATTTATTCATAATTTTTTCATAAGAACATTTATTGACTAAATTCAAATAAAATACTTTTATTTGCATCATTTAAATGTCTTGAAAGTAAAAATAAAAATTGAATTTTACGATGAATTAAAGAAATTTTTGTTGAGCAATTCTTTAAGATATTGTATAAATTACAAAAAATTTTCTGCATTGCATATACAACTTCAATGCTGAGCGACTCTACATTCAATTTTCACATTCAAAAAAAAAAAAAAAAAGATGTGCATGGTTTCAGTAAAAAATGTTTTTATATTAATTGCAGTTTAACATTTCCGCTCTAATATAATTTGCAAATTTTATGAACTCTGACAGAAATTAATAAGTAATACAATGAACAGAACTGTTTAAGGCCTACATAATAGTATGACTGAATTATATAACTATCAAAATCTGAAACTTTGATAGCTAAATATTTTGCAGAAAAAGCTATTAAGAGATCAAGTTACATAAAATAAATTTGAATATTTTAGAGATCTTTTATACTGGCGAACTGCTGGTCAACAAAGGCGGCTAGTTTCTTAATAAAGATATTGCTAAGTGAACTATTGTAATATATATACATATACATACATCCCCCCCCCTTTTATGAGTATAGATAATAGCGATTTTCAAGAAAATTCATTCAGAAATATGAGATTGTTTAAATATTAGTAAATAAAACAGCTATAAATTCTCTTATATCTTACTTCTTTTTAAATGCATTTAATTCCGCAATTTATTTTTCTCAGAAAAACAGTCTTACTTTTCTATTAATAATAGAATTAATTATCATTTATTACAAGATATATGAATAAGATAAACGTATGTACAAGATCTCGTAAATTCAAGATCAAATAAAATTTTTACAAAAATTATCACTATTCCATTATTACCAATAGCCCGGCCGGAAATGCAACTATGCAAAACTAAACGTTACCCCTCTAGATGCGCGCCAAGTTTTCTTGCCAAAGGTCCGAATCCCAGTAAACCTACAATGCAACAGGGGTAGGGAATAATTTATGGAGCGCAAATGCTCCATTCCCGTTCATTTCATCACTACTCCATCCGAATCAGGCTATAAAGACCACAAACATTTTCACACGACAATATTTAAATTTTTGCTTTGAGTCAATAATCTCTTACCATTACTTCATACAATTGCTTCGTTTTCAAAAATCGCGTGTCTTAAAATCAAACCTGAATGATTTGCAGCAAGACAAGTCTATGTATTTTGGGTGTTATGCAACGAGGTGTTTGGATGATATGCAGCAAGAGAAGTCTATGTGTTCTAGATGTTATGCAGCTAGTCTTTTTGGATGATATGCCGCAGGAGAAGTCTTTCTGTTTTGGAGAATATTCAATAAATTTTTTGGATGATATACAGCAAGGAAATCTATTTGTTTAGGATGCTATGCAGTAAGGGTTTAGATGGATACGCATCAAGAGAAATCTTTTTGTTTCTCTATATGCAAGGAAAGACCATAACCTCAAAAAATTAAGGGAAAAGATAAATGAAATTTTGAAATATTCTTATCAAAAACAGCATGGCCGAAAATGGCTTTTGCGCTATAGAATTAAACCATAACAAACCAAACCTGTATTGAAAATTGGAGTAAATAAATGAAAAGATGGACAATCTAACTGTCTTTTATTGTGGAAAGCCTGATAATGAAACAACGTAACAAGCTGGACGAGTGAAATTCGCCATGTGTCCTTATACTCAAATTGAAAGCGAATAAAAAATTGAAATATAAGAAAAGAATTATTGTTTTTAAAAAGATAGAAAAATAAAATCGAAGAGCATGCTTTATTGTGGATATACAGGTAAAAGCCGAAGGGAGAATAGTCACGAATGGTTAATAAATACCGTCAGAGGTTTGATCTACAAAAGCGACTTGTCAACCAACATTTAGCAAAAACAAATGCAATAAGACATAAATTTAATATCTAATTTGATAAAAATAGGCTGTAATATACTCTTTTGGGAATGCTTTCCTATTTTTTTTTCAATTTTTCACAATTTATTCTTTTCATTTTCTTCAAACTATTATTCAAAACCAAATATTTACAAAATTGAACACCACGCGGAAACATCTATGAAGATAATATCCACGTACATTAATGAATTAATTAATAAAGAGGTTATGAAAATATTAAAATAATATATTGTTATTAAGCAAACATAAGTGTATGAAGTTTCAAAACTCTGAAATTAAGGAAGAAAATGAAAATAATGGATTTACAGACTTCACTTTCAAATAATTTAAACAAATGGAATTGAAAAAAAGTTCATAATAATAAAAAAGTTCATGCTAATAAATCACTTGAGACCAAATCGAGTGTCTTGGAAATATCAAAAGAGATTTTGATTGGGTGCTAATTAATTAACGCCTAAAACAGCTATTTCTATCGATATGCGTTTTAAAAAAAAGAAGCTTTAGTTTTTACAAAATTTTAATTGAGAAAATGAATGAAAATAGTTTGAATCATATTAAATTGCTTAAAAAATGATCATCGTATTTCATTTTAATATAAAGGGCATTCTTTGCGGCTCCGATTTCCAGTACCGATTCGAAACTTCTTCTTCCTCTGAGACACACATTTCTTAATCCAAAGAAATATTTGCGTCGTTATTAAATAAGGAATCTGTTTGATTCAAATTCTTCTCTTCTTTCTGATAGAATACTTTGTATTTTTCAAAACAGAAAATATAATGCAAGATGATTATTCGTTAGATGTTTAAATAATAATAAAAAAAAGAACTTAGAGCAACTTTATTTTTACGGAAGAAATAAATTATATAATGCCGTATTTCTATTTTTGGCAGAGAGAATGAAACACAGCAATTTATTCTGTTGTTAACATTGCATCCCCCCACTTGAGCTAACCATTTTCATGAACAGACTCAATTTCTTGTGAAACAAATTTATGTAAGAAATTCTTTGTATTTGCTCTCTTTCTAACTAAATTTACAAACAACTAACATATACAGCTAAAAGTGCTTTATTTAAATAAAAGTATATTATTTTCGCTAAGAAATAACTTTTAATATTTCATAAAGAAAACTTTGTGCTTCAGAAGATTCTGCAAATACTATGGAATTTAAAGTTTAAATTGAAAAATTGAATAAAAGTGCATTTGTGTTTTTCTATAAAGAGTAGATATTTATTCTTTTTTGCTGAATTTTTTTAATTTATAATTTATTGTCGAAATGTTCTCGAAACTTGAAGAAATTTTTTCATAATTCATTGCTAGATGGCGCCACTCGTGTGGATTCAAAATTTAATTTTTTGGATCTACAAAAAATATTAAGGCTTTGAAAATATCATCTATCATATCATTATTGAGGCAGAATTCTAATCTATCTGGATTTTAGTTTATGTTTTATTGACGCATGAAGCAACCTTTGGCTAAACTGTCCCAAATAATCTATCTGGAAATGAATGAAAAAATAAATATAATTCTAACGCACAACAAATCAAGCTAACAAAAGTGCTAACAGTATTAAAGCAAATCAAACCAACAGAAGTGCAGCAAATCAAGCTAACAGTATTAAAATCAAAAGATATTTCACAAAAACGTGAATAATGATTTGATTTGCGATTCTAATATTAATAATATTGAATGTTTCTTGTAAAGTTCATAACATGATGTTTAGTTTAATTCAGTTAGATAACATCACTGTATAACTTTTGGGTTACTGAACAGCTATTCTGAGAAAGCACTGGATGTTTTGATTCTTGGCTATTTGATTCCTGGTTATTTGATTCCTGATGTTTTGATTCCTGGTTATTTGATGAGGAAGGATCCTTGAAGGCTGTTTGACGCTGGCAACCGGTTCATATAATATGTGGATTTTAAGTTAAATCAAGTCAGAAACTCGTGATTTTTTTTTTATTTGAAAGCCAAAATATTTTTAGCAATCTATAAGCAAGTGTAGATATATGAGTTTGAATCCGATATGATGTCGTCCTAAGCAGCTGAGAAACAGCTATTAGATAACCAATTTTATATAAAAAATTCATTGTTGTTTATTTTTAAAACAATGAATTCTCATAAAAACAATATACCTTTAAAAATGACCAAATATAAGTGAAAACAATTCAGAAATGTTTCTAATTAGTAAGTTTTATTAGTATATTTGAGAATTAATTTTAATGCAATACAATAAAAAATAATATATCCATTAAACTGTAATCTGATTTACTTGTTAAAATGTTAATTAAATTTATGATGAAATTAAATGGTTTTTATATAAGAAAGAAGCTGATATTCCATAAATTGATTCCAATCAAAATTGTATTTCTTCAGGTTAGCTGTCTTGAATTTGCAGGCATCTGCTAAAAGTATAAAAAGCAAAGTAATAAAAACTGCCAAATTCGTGAGAAAGATGGGCAAATTGTTTCGTTGTGCAGTTAAGACTAATTGAGACTAATTGTGAAGGTCATTTCATTATGTCTAATTCTTGCGAGTTTCAACATACAATTGTATTAAAAAATTTTTATGTACGTTTTACAAATCATTTTAAACGTATGAACTTTAGAAATAGCTTTGATTTCTAGAACTTATATCATTTATGAGAAATATTATATATTTTTATTGTTTTGATAATTATTATTCACGTTCGATAAAATTATTTGATAATATTTTGATTATTTCAATTGAGTATTGGTATCATTTTGAGTATAGAATACTGCAAGATCAATTAAAAGAGTGTAATTTGCTTTCAAGTTTGGGAAAAAAATTTAAGAAATATTTTAAAAATCTATTTTTAGCCTAAATAAGGCGAACATAAATTTATTTAAAACTATTGATGAAATTTTAAAAAATATTCTGATAGTTAATATAAAATTTACTTTATCAATAAAAGTGATTATGTAGAGTGAAACAATATGATCCGAAAGGAATTAAAAAAATAAAATAAAAGTAATTTAATTATTTAAAATAGTTTAAGCGTTAAATTTATTAAATATTTGATTAGTTACAAATAAGTCTTTTAACTTATTAGTGCAATACACGATTGTCATCATATTATTTTTTACGTATCTATTTAAATAACAAACTTACTGTGAAATTTTGCATTTAAAAAAAGTCACTTAAGTGACAATGGGACATAAATTGATAAAAATACCAAATACTATTCCAGAATTGCTTGGCAGTATTATTAAAAATGAATCGTAGGAAATTATGTATTCTTGAATATTATAATAAACTTCCATAAACAAAACAAAAAATATTTATTATTTGCATGATTATCACGACAATATAATGTGATTGCTATTTCCGCTACGTTGTTTTGTGTATTTTTTATTAGTTTCGCTATCTAAAATGGATGGCGCCACTGTCTATGTGCATTTCTATGTTATTAATTAATTCAGAAGCCTTACAAGTTTTTTTCATCGTGCTATGCATATATATATATACATACACATTACGAATAT
>JAPMOR010115282.1:686343-725514 GCA_026543865.1 Argiope aurantia | reverse complement strand
GAATTCTGTAAGAATTGGTCAATTAGATATTTCGGAAGGCGGTGGTATCGAACTTGTAGATGTCATCACTTTGAAAACACCGATTCGTTGATATGGAGGATTTCCACAACTTGATGCTGTGACAGTTTCAAGGAGACCAACCCCTTCAGCTGACTCGGTTCGGATGTTTCAGAGAAGAGCTTCACTAATGAGATCCGAAAATGATTTGAGTTGCATTCTGAGGCTTCATAAAAGTGAGCTTCAGAGAAGACCGTTGGCGCTTCCTTTTAACAGACATCTGCTGGATAGAGCCCGAATCTCAAGTACCTTTGCCAGGATTATTCCCAATCGCTCCTAAGGTTCAGAGTGCAATCTACTCTTGGTTCATGGTTTTAAATGAGGGGTAAGTAGGATACTTGGAAGACTCAGAATTCTTTAGAATTTAACAAAATTATTTTTTCTAATAATTTTTTCTCCTTACATTATTTTACAAAATTATTCCAACCAAATGTGGGAGAAATTAATGCGTTTTTCTTATTTAAATTTAAGTTTGCATCATTAACATACTGATGACGCTAAATATTAAAAAAAAAATTAAGAAAATTTCATTTTCTTTAACCTACAATTTTCCAAAGCTACATTTTTCATTTGAAATCTGAAAATGTGAAGAGAAGACAACAACCGTTTTGCTTCTTAAGGCCCTTGAGGAAACACCTTTTAATGATCTGCTGTAATTGCCAGTATGAAAAAATGAAAGACTAGGATGAAACCCACTATTTGCAACCTTATGTTGATTGAGTATGACTAAAAATTAAAGTTATCATCATTTGTTTTATTCTATTTTCATTACAATTTCGGAGTGCATCCCTCTTTCCTTCTACAGAATTCGCATTTTAAAATTGATTATTTCACGACAGAAATCACTTGTTTGAATAAAAACTGTAGTTTCGGTAATACAATCATTTGCCAAATTTCATATATCTAGCTCATATCTATCTTTTGAGTTGAAGAGTTCACATTAATGGTCAGACAGACACAATTTTCACTGACGGGCTTTATACAAAATTTAATAGAAACCTACAGTTTTTGTATTTTTTACATACCATATTTCATCTGTTTAGCTTTGGCATAATTTTAAAATAGTTTTTTCGGACACAGCTTCGGTGGCTTTATCTAAATCTCGACGTGAATGTTTCCCTTTCAACTACTTTTCTTTTTAGTTTAATAATATTATAGTCCTTATTTACTAAAATACATCAAAATTATTGTCTGATTTAATTAATGCGGAAATGATAAGAACTGCGTGAATCTTAACAAAAGTAAAGTCTTAAAGGTTATGATGAGGATTTCGCATCTTCGAACACCCAAATAGTTCTTTAGCTCTTGTGACTGCAGTCTTATTCAATTGAATGAAATGGAAAGTTTGCCACTTTTTATTATTAGAATGTTCTACCGGTTGCTTTATTAAATGAGTCAATTAAGCTGTGAAGCTTACAGAAGCTAATCATACCCTTTTATAAAAATCTCACTATTTGTTATAAACTTCGGCTTTAAGTAAATAAGATTTAAAAAAATATTTTGCACTTACTTTTACGACTGAATGCAACATTAAAAATAGTGAAATGTACAACTTTCGTTGTAAAAAATAAGTTTTTCTCAATCCCAAACTGCAAAACGTTATTTCAATTAGTAAGCATATCTATGACGTCACACCTCCTCTAAAAATATAAGTTTTGACTAAAAGGAAGTTTCTCCATCAAAGTAAAACTATCCTAATTAAAAGTTATTTATAATTTACTTCCTTCTCTTTTTGATTCCTTTTGGTTTCTGATTTTAAAATATGAAAGAGTCAAAACACAAGGAGACTGCATCTTTCCAATAAATGACACCGAGTTTATTGAAAAGCAAAAATATTTACTAAACAATCTCAGCACATTCTACCGTACAGAAACGACACTCGAGCGAGTCAATGAGCGCGCGCAGGTGAAGCGGAGGTCATTCACCCTCCGCCACATATCATCAAAATCCGCGCTTTGAAATACAGATGTTCGTCACGGTGCAAACTAAACTATCAGGGTATTATGATTCGGCTCCATTAATCATAAATTAAAAATCCAGTTTCTGCTTTCAAGAGAAGAACGAAAATTTCTCTTTCATTTGCAACGTAAGCTTTCATTAAGAATCGATCTATTTTAACAAAATAGTTTTCATCATTTCTTTCATTGATCATACGAAAGAAAAAGAAGACTTTTTTTTTTATGTCATGAGAAATTTTCATTCCAAAGGTCAGTAAATATCTACGCGTTTGATCAAATCTTTTTGCATGTCTGCTTTTCAACATAACAGCTAGAAGGAAATCATTATTTTTGATGTGGATGAACACTGAATATTTAATGTAATATTCCTCTGTTGTCACTAAATAGAATTCTATTTAAAGTCAAGAAGAAATGGTTGATCGAATGTTCCCTTTTTGAAAAAGATTTCATAAAAGAGAACCTCAATGTAGATCCTCATCTGCCAGTTTCTTTAACATTAAAAGTCTGCAAAAATATTCTAAAAGTATGTAGATACAGTTCAATATTTTTTTTATTATTTTTTTTTGAATACAGATACTGAATATATTGACACTGACTTCCCTGTCACACTCGCAAGGACATGGGTCAAGGACTTCGATGGATAACTTTTTATTTTCTCGTATAGAAAGTAAAAGTAATATATCGAGGGAACAACATATTTCCTCGGTCTATCTGAGAAAATGATCATTCTCAAATACGAAGAAGGAAATTCCGTGTATTATCTTGAGGCGGACTTAATATTTTGAACCCGAATCTTTGTACGTCCGTCCATCCGCATGCGTGTAACTCATACATAAAACAAACTACATAAGTGAAATTTGGCCTATAGATTTATCTAGATCAGAATCGATCTACGTCTTCTATTCCAGAACATGTGAAAAAAAAAAGCGACTAAATAGATAACATTAAAATTGTGGAAGATTCCACTCGTTCTTTTTCTTGAATGATCCACAGAATGTATGTATTCCGACTGGAAATACATTTTATTCCCTTATTTGACACGCGTATGAAGTAAGAGAGATTTCTTAAATCGATGTTCCTTTTCTACAAGCTTCGGGAATACTTTGATTTTGGAAATATATGTGCAAATTAAAAATAAAATGATTCATAGCAATTTCATGCATATACTAAGTTCTATATATAATTTCATGTAAAACATACATGACAGCGATGCTCAGAAACGAATATCCTTTCTTATGAAGCGGTTGCAGTAGGAAATATAAACTTATTTACCACAGTAAATAGAAATATGAAACACGCAATGTATAAAATGCAAGGTTTCTTTATAATAATAATCATTATAATAAATTCAAATAGGGAACGTTTTGCCTTAAGGTAAGAAGTTAAATCATTTGAGGGACGTTCTCGAAATTTCAGTTGTAAATAAAGAGGAGCTTTTTGCAAATAAAATTTAATATCTGATAGAAAATTTAGGGCACGAATTTCAGTAAATTAGAGTAAATGGTTTATTTTAATTATAAAACAGTAGAAAAATATTTGTTTCTTAAAGTATTTGTTTTTCAATGGCAAATCGAATACATGATATGAAACGATAGTTTTCAAATTCATAACCTCAAATCGGTAATCACACACACACACAAAGAATGCCGTGTAACTAGCAAATCTAAAAAAATATATGGTATTTTGCTTTATATACAGCTTCTAAAGTAACATTGTAATGAATGTAATGCAATGAATTGAATGCGTTCTATGGGTACTGAAATTTGAAGGAAAAAAAAAAAAAACAACAAAAAAAACGAGTTTTGAATAAAAGGCAAAAAACTACCTTTCTATCATAGGATTTTCTACTAGAAACATTGTTAAAGGATAATTTATTTTCGTCTTTTCAAAGTTATACATTGTAATCAGTGAAATACCCTCTATTTGATTATTCTAAAATTGAAAAATTATTTTTTAAAATCTAAAAACTTCCACTTAAACTAAAAATAAAATAATCGATATATATATATATATATATATATATATATATATATATATATATAACGAAAAAAATACAGCATAAAGATATTTTGTAATTATTCAATATTAGATATTCTTTATAAATCATCATACTTAAAGAAAAACCAATTCTTTTTAAGATTTCAAAACAAATTAAATTTGAAAAAAAAAATCAAGAAAAAAGAAAAAAGAATTTTTTAAAATATATGACTCAGCTTTTTAAGTTTTGTTTTTTAAATGTTAAAATAATAATAATAATAAACTGCTTTATTTAAAAAGGATGAAGTCAATTTCCTGAAAAATGTGAATGTTAAAAATTCCAAATAATTTTTTTTAAATTTTAAAATGGATGACCAAGAAATTTAGTATATATTTCAAAAGCAGATATCAGTGGAAGATTTTATATACTATGGCAAGATTGAAATATTAAACCTGGATATTTATAAGTGAATAATTAATTTATTGTTTTCCTTCGCTCAGAAATAATTAAAAAAAGGCTTCGAAATCTTCACTCCTATATGTTACAGCTACAGACGAAACTTTTCAAACTGCTCTTCATTAGCTGTTAAACTAAAATCAAAGTAATGAGTGAGATGGAGTGCATATCTATTATTGAGAAGGAGTCATAGCTATTCCAATTTCTTTTCAGAAAATGAAATTCTATTAATTTAAGGTGAATCATTATTTCTTCTCTGGAATGAATGCTAATTTTCCTCGGTAAAGAATTGATTCCGAATACAATAGTTAACGTCACTCAGAATCAGTAAAAAACTGTAATTTTTTGAGAAACAAACAGTTTTCTGAATTCAATTTGTAATTCGCTGAAGAAAAGGCATGAAGAATTATTTATTATTATGATTATTGATTATGCTGTCATTTACATGACTATATTATAAATTATTGTTTTTTATTAATATAAAAGAAATGCTTGCTTTTAACATCTATATGTGTGTGTGGGGGGGATCTGAGTCTAAAAACTGCTGTAGCAGAATACAATAATTTTGAAAGGTCAGAAAGAGAGAAACACAATACATTCCTCCTTATATAGGAATCTTCTAGTATCCTAAATTTTTTATCTTTTTATTAAAATAGTTTATCTCGTTAGAGTTAATTTTATAGAATTATATTGTTATGCATTTTAAAAGTTGCATAATATACTCTGCATTACTTTTGTCTGTGATTCATTAAAAATTAGAAATAAAAAAAATTAACAATAAATTTAAACACGCACAAAACTTTTTCCAATAGATGTAACATTTCAAAATATTCCAATATAATATTGCAAAATTTTCCCCAATAGATATAACATTTGATATAGTAATTTAATAGTAATCAATGCAATTGTAAATTAATTCTTCCCTCCCTATCTCAAATTGTTACGATACACTTCCTATGGGTACTAATTGGCCTCGAAATTACGAAATACAAAAAAAAAATAGCCCAAAAGAAAACAAAGATAATATAAGAATTCGTTAGAAAATATCTGATAGATCATGAAAGAGCAAATAAGAAAGGAAAAAAAAAAAAAAAAAAAAACTAAGAAAACGTAACAAATTCCCCTCAAAACACAAATAAGAAGAAAAGTCATTCGCTCCTGGCGCCCTCTATTGACCGATAGTGATCCCAGGCAATGACCTTTGTCGGATCGGATCTTAATTGTAGCTCATATGAATCCAAATATCTTCATATAGAGCAAAGAAAATAACAAAATGATCCAATCAATAGTTGTGTCTTAGTAAATACTCTAAATTATTTTCGACACTTTTTGATCATTATAGCACACGTACAGGAGATCACTGAAACAGTAATAAAATGCATACACACTGTTTTGAGTCAATTTGGAAATATAAAAAATACCACATTTAGTATTTAAATAGTAGCACTGCAAAATTAAATCTCCTTAATTTTTATGACATGGATGTTTTCATTTCAAAACATGACATAATAACAAGAGCAATAAACTATAGAAATAAATATAAGAGACACTCACCATACGTAACATGATAAACGATATCAAAACAAATGCGATATTTTTAATTTTCACAATCATTTTTTAATAAACAAGTTAATCACAATTTCATATTATCGATAGTGAAATGAGAATAATCCTTTACTTTCCTTCTTCGAATTGTGAGAGCTTGAACCGTACCTGAAGAGAGGTTCAATGACCCCTCTGCATTCGCTTACTCTCACTTTTCCTATGGATGGAAAACAGAAAAGTAGACACCATTGGACTCAAAGTTCATTACTCTCTTCACAGACAAACTTCAAAAGCGCCGCACTTATTTATTCACATAAGAATGACAACAAACATTCATCCAACACATTTGTTTTTTTTTTCTATGTGTGCCGTTCTAGGAAGTAAAAATAAGTATACAAAAACATTTGATGGAATAGTAAAAATTTTCCTTTTCGGGACAGTTAAGATCATTTGCTCCAAAAGAGAATGTGCAAAATTATTCCCCAAAGTTATGACATTTTCTTTAATGAACATGCAGCATACCGGAGTTTGGAGTCAGGTCATTGACACCAAAGGAAGAAGTTACTTACCCAAAATTCTACGTATCTCTTCCCAGCATCCTGGAACCTTCTATGGTATCCCAATTATCCAAAATCCATGAGGCTAAAAAAATTCCATCGGACACACAAATTTTACTTGCCGAACAACAAGGAAAAACCGTTCAGTAAGCGAAGAATTCCGTGCGTTGCTCACTCTCTCGTTCTCTAATCAGATGTGAGGGTCTCTCGCAGCAGACATGTACACACCGATCACTTGATACTCGGCCGGGTTGCCAGAAAGCGAGCGACGAGGCTCCTCACTTGGCGAGAGCTCTCCACTTTCTCCCGATTAGGTGTGTAAAACTAGCGACTTACTTTCATCTTACGTAAAAGTGAAAATTTCTCACTTGGAATTACAAACGTCTGAATAAATTTTCCTTAACTGTTAGTCACCAATAGTATGGTGCATCAGGAACAACTGAATATTTGGTTATTCTTTTATTAAATAAACTATGATTTCATATAGTGATAAGATTAATTTATCTTTAGCATTGCATTCCTAATTAAATATTAGATTTTATTTATTTGCCATTCTCAGTAGAAGTCTGAAAATATTGACAGACCTACGATGCAGTTTTCATATTGAATGGATGAAATTTTAAAAAAAATGGAAATTTAATTTTTGCGATTTATCTCATTGGAGGTAATAATGATTTCTGTATAATATTCTTTTAAATCAGTTTCAATAGTTTCAGAATAAGTTGATTAAATTATTTTACTTGATAAGCAATTTTAATAATTAAGAAATTACTTTAAAATAAATTTTCTCATTTATTTTCCTTCTTCTGTTTTTACTGATTTAGATGATTGCTGATGAAGAATTCTTTAAATATTGCAATTTGAAATCAATGCATGAAAATAATATCATTTAATATTATAAACGTTTTAAAATGAAACCAGTTCATTCAGTCTTATTTTGAGTGAAAAGATTCAAAACTTTTTCCTTAAATATGTGTGGCTATTTAATTACACACAAGTGGAATTCTATTCAAATTTTCATTAAGCAAAACTTTGTACCGAATTTTATTTCTAGATCTGGTTTTCTTTTTGAATCACCCTGCTTATATACAAAAATAAGTTCTTTTTCACAGGGTCAAAAATATTCTTAAAATCTCAAGGCTGAATACTTTATTTCTATATACTTGGAATTCTAGAATTATAAAAAAAGATTAATTTAGGTATCCTTTCAAAGAGAATGCACTTCCTTATATCTTTAAACAGTTTGATTCATTGCTACATTTGATTCTGACAAGTGGGAAGAACTCTATCTCAAGACTTTACTTTAATTGAAGATGGAGAAGTTTTAAAGTACTTCCTTTCAAATTTTTCAACATTTATAAGAAAAAATAATGTACAAATAATTTTGAATGCAAAAATTGCAATAGTTCATATTGAACTAAAATACTTTTTTAAATTGATTTTTTTTATTTAACATTAATTATATCTCTATTTTCATTTATTATTTTCAAATTTCATTATGCAAAAAAAAAAAAAAAAAAAAAAAAAACCCTTTTCGTAATGGGGAAATTTTTATCGCTGCTAGAAACAATATTATATTTATCTATTTAAAAGCTCTATTTAAAAAAATGAGCATCTGTATGCGCATGCTCAACAGTACGTATGGGAAAAAGAGAAATTTCAGAGATCAATTTTGAATTTGAATTTGAATTTTAGTGGCACAAGAGCCAAGTCTGGCTAAGCTGCGCCAAGCATTGATTAAAACGTAAAACCATGTATGTAAAATTCTACAACATACGCGCTACGATACAAGATAAACATGAAACAAATGTTAAACAGCGAAGAATAAGGAATAAAATAGCAAAATATTAAAATTTCAAATGAAATATAAAGTTCATATAAACATCTCAAATACAAAAAAGGCTAAAATATGAAGAAAATGTTTAAATTTTTGATAAAAACCCGATACGTCTAAGGAAAGCAAACAACTGTAGGTGGGGCCTTTCCCCCAACACATCTTTCAGATCTACATCAGTAGTGCCAAAAAAATATAAACGGAAGGGGTTGAAATCTGGACATTTTGTTAAAATATGATCTATCGAGTCTGGTATTCTGCATGAGGAACACATCGGTACCGGGTCTCTAAATAACAAATGCTTGTGAGTGTAACGAGTATGACCAATTCGAAGGCGAGTCAGTCTCACATCAGCCTGACGAGAAGGCATAGTCGGCCATGTGTTAATAATAGGTTTGATGCTGTAAAGTTTGTTGTCGATTTGGCAGCTCCAGGATTCCTGCCACTGAGTATAGATATTTCGTTGCACACATCGGTGGATGTCATCATATGGTGTTTCATAATTTAAAGGAGTTGAGACCAATCGAGCTATGCTATCTGCCTTCTCGTTGCCATCAATTCCAACGTGACTTGGGGGATCCAGCAAAAAATAATGTCAAACCCGTTCTTTACGAGTGAATGGTAGCTGTATAAAATATCCAAAACAATTGGATGGCAGTGGAAAGAAAGGTGTCCCAGTTGTGTTAGAACACTCCTGCTATCACTATAAATACAGAATTTCCGAAACTGACTTCTAGAAATTCGTTGCAAGGCATAAAATATTGCCATTGCTTCTGCACTATAGACGAAAAATGAAGAAGGAAGACTATGGCTATATGTGATATTATCAAACACCAAAACCTGTATGGCCCTGAGTTTTAGAACCATCTGTAAATACGGCAATATAATCAGAATACTGACTTCGATGAGATTGGAAAAAACTTTGAAAAATGACTGGAGAAGTTTCACTTTTATTAAAATTTATGAAGGGATTTATATGTTCTACTGATAGCATTTCCCAAGGGTCTTGATGAAAAACACCTGTCGACAGAACTTGCAATTCCTCCAGGTTCATATCTTTAATCAAAAGTTTCGTGCGGTCTAAAAAAGGACGGATACATGATGGTCGAGCATTATAAAATCTGATGGTTGGATAACTGGAATGCAGATGTTTCAAAGGATGATTAGAGTTCGACATTACTTTAAAATAATAAATGAGTGACAATTTCTGTCGCTTCAAATATAGTGGCATTTGATGACATTCAGTATAAAGACTCGCGATGGGGGATGTTCGGAAGGCTCCAGAGCATATCCTTAAAGCTGAATGGTAAACAGGATCAAGTTTCCGCAAGACAGATTTGCGTGCAGATCCATAAACAATACAGCCATAATCAATGCGAGAAAGTATTACAGCCTGATATATCCTAAGGAGAGATATACGATCCGCGCCCCAAGTAGTGTTTGACAAAACCTTCAAAATATTCAATAACCTTTCGCACTTTTTACTTAAATATAGAATGTGCGATAAAAAAGTCAGTTTACCGTCTAAGATAACTCCTAGGAAACGAACTTCTTGAACGACTGGAATAGGTTGATTGTCAATATAAAGTTCTGGTTCAGGATGCAAATTCCTTTTTCTACAAATATGTACAACACAGCTTTTGCTTGAGGAGATGGTGTGGCCGTTTCGTTCGCACCATGAAAGGATACTATTGATAGCAGTTTGAAGTCTTCTCTCGATTTCATTCATGTTCTCTCCCTGACAAGATATTTGTAAGTCATCTACGTAGAGACTGCTTTGAATTGATTGTGGCAAACTTAAAAGTACTTTTGAAATGTGAAGGATGAAAAGTGTTACACTCAAAACGCTTCCCTGAGGGACGCCCTCAGATTGAATGAAAGAGTTTGAAAGTATACCACCAACACGAATGTTAAAAGAACGATGAGATAAAAAGTTTCTTATAAAAATCGGTAAATTTCCATAAAATCCATAATCTGATAAAGTACGTAGGATACCGTAACGCCAAGTGCGGTCATGCGCTTTATCAACGTCAAAGAAAACAAAAACTAAATGATATTTTTTTACAAATGCATTACGGATCTGAGTTTCTAAATAAACAATATTGTCTAGTGTAGAGCGTCCTCTACGGAATACGCTCTGATACATTGGTATAAAATTATTCATTTCCAGTTCATAAATTAATCTGGAGTTGATCATTCTCTCAAGTGTTTTTGAAAGACAGCTTGTAAGTGCTATAGGTCGGTAACTTAGTGGGTAAGCACTATCTTTCCCAGGTTTTAATATTGGAATAACAATAGCATTTTGCCATTGTTTTGGATAAACATGCTCATTCCAGATTCGGTTAAACAATCGAAGAACATTTAAGAGGGAATTTTCGCGTAGATTTTGAAGCATGCAGTATGTTACTCCATCTGGTCCTGGAGATAAATTATGACACTGGGATAGAGTCTTCTGTAATTCGAACATTTTAAATTCACAGTTGTAGGGAGCATATTTGTCGCTGTCAAATGTGACAAGATGCTGTTCAAATTCTTCTTCCTGGAAATACTTCTTCAATTCTTAATTTCCTGGAAAGTCATAGAGTAAGAATGGGAATTGGAAATCTCAGCAAAGGTTTCTCCAATGACATTAGCAATATCTTCTGGGGAAGAGTAAATGGTATTACCATGCTTCAGGATGGGAAATGTGAAATCGTTGTAAATACCGTTTGCTGCTCTAACTTTTCGCCACAATTGAGAACTCGATGTTGAAGAAGTTATTGAAGAAGCGAATCGTATGTACGACTCTCGTTCACTTCTACGGCGGACTCTACGAGCATGTGCTTTGGCGCTTTTAAAGGCAATAAAGTTTTTTGTGTTTGGGTATCGACGGAAGATACCCCAAATTTTTTTCTGTTTCTTAAGAGCATCATAGCATGCATCGTTCCACCACGGTTTTCGCAATCTGTGCATATGAGAAGAGCTCTTAGGTAATGATGCATCAGCAGCAGCAATTATTGTATCAGTGACGTATCGAACTGCGTCATTTATGTCTGAAGACTTGACCATTTCCTCAGTGATCACAGCGAGTTGTTTGAATGCTTTCCAATCTGCACGCCCGGAAAGGTATTTCCGTGGAAATGAATTCGCACAAACATTGTCAGCATGGGAGACTAGAAGCGGGAAGTGATCGCTGTTATGAAGGTCACTTTCAACAATAAAATTCAGAGAGGTCATAAGTGAAGGAGAACAAATAGCCAAGTCCAATGTATGGAATGTGCGTGTTGCCATATGAAAATAAGTTTTTTCATCCCTATTAAGTAGACAGACAGTGATCGGAGATAAGTTTCTCGATCTGTCTTCCACGAGAATTAGTTTTATCACTACCCCATAACATACTATGACCATTAAAGTCTCCAAACAAGATGAAAGGTGTGGGCAACTGATCAATTAACAAATTTAGTTCTTCCTGATTAATAGTTTCATTTGGTGGGAGGTAAATGTTACAAACTGTTATAAGGGTTTTAAAATGGATTTGTATTGCAACGGCCTGTAATGAAGTATGTATTGGAAGAACGGTACTGAGATACAAATTTGAAGTCAATATGCAGACACCTCCAGTTGGGGCTGCACCTATATCTACATCTTTTCTAGTACTTGAGTAACCACGAATTTTTGCTGGATGTGTTGATTTCAAAAGAGTTTCTTGAAGGGCTATAATAGCAGGCTGATAAGCGTTAATTAATGTTTTAATATCAGTAATTTTAGAGCGAAAACTGCGGCAATTCCAGGAAATACCTAGACACTTGAATTTTAAGAATGGAGTTCAGGATTGCTACTGACACCAGCACCTGCATCAGAAATAATCGTAGAATGATCCATTTCAACATCCGACAGATCAGAAGAGGATGTTGTTAATTTTAAAATCTCATTAGAGACTTCCATTTTGGAAGAATCAGGAGGACGTGGAGGATGCTGTAGAGACGGAAATTTTGATTTTTTTCGACTTTTTCCTTTTGCATTTTTTTTTTTGGCCTTTGGCAACTGTAATGTACTGTTGCACCTTAGAAAGTGGTTGCTCCGGTGAGTTTGACGCCTTGGCAGATGTGGCTTTATTTGTTATATTTGAAGAGGGAGTCAATATTTTCACTGGGCTGATATCATTAAGGTCGTACTGAATACCAATCTCTGTTTTTTGAGTGAGAACACAAGAATATTATAGACCTGACTTTTGTGTCTGTCCGACAACTAATCTACGAGCTTCTGCATAAGATATATTTTGTTTCACTTTTGTGGCCTGTATTTGTTTTTCAATCAACCATTTTGGGCAGGTTCGGGAAAAAGTAGGATGTGTAGCTAGGCAGTTACAGCATTTTAGGGTTTCTGAAGTGCATGTTTTAGAATCGTGTCCAATTTCAGCACATTTAGCACATCTAACATTACCTCGACAACTTTGTTGAGAATGGCCGAATCTCTGGCATTTGAAGCAGCGCAGAGGGTTTGGAATGTATTGACGCACACTACAATGTAAATAACCAGCCCGAATTGCTTTTGGGAGGTCAGGAGTTGAAAAAGTGAGAACCACATGCTGCGTAGGCACCATGACACCGTCTCACTTGGTGTGGTTGCGACGTGCTGCAATAACTTTATAACAACTTAGTTCCTGTACAAGCTCGTATTCTGTATTTGCTAAAAGGTCTTTTACAGAAATTATACCTCTAGAGTAGTTTAAAGATTTATGTGGAGAGGTTTCAACGGGAAAATCGCCAAGCTTTTTAAGCTTCTTCATAATTGAAATTTGGGTTTTATTGGCAGCTTCAATGAGAAGATCGCCAGAACGAAGTTTTTTAACATCTTTGACTTCACCAATAACAGAAACAATTAGTCTTTGAATGAGAAAAGGAGAAACCGAATGAAATGTTTTAGGCGTGTGAACAATAATGAAACGAGTATCAGTGGTAATTGGATAACAGAAAGAAGGTTTGAAGGAAGAGCCCATACACAGTAGAATAGAAATTCGGGCCCCAACGGCACCGCCCACCACGGAGCCCTACAAGGGAAGGCAATTGCTGGCTCTGGGAATTCCCAGCCTCAGTATCCACCTTGATGCTAGCTGGAACCTATACGCTAATTGCCACTTCCAGGAACGTCTATCACCCTTAACGCAGAGCCCAGAAGGTGACCCCTTCGCTTGATCCCTAGCAGACTAACCACTCTGGTGGCTAGCTACCGACCGAATTGATACACTGGGGACCAACAGTGCACCACCCGTCCAATGGGTTGCCACGCACGGTCAACACGTGAGGTTTTTGGCTGTCCATGAGAAGCAAGAAGCAAACAGAGTGGCGACAGCTTCTCATGGAGAGCTCCCTCGCTTGCCGTCGAGGGATGGAAGAAATAAGCAGACAGCAGTAGGCGTAGATGAGAGTAAACATAAAGGGAGTAGAAATCCCTGGGTACCTCGGGATTGGGAGACCCGTACTCACCTATAGAAGGTGAGCCCCTGAGGGGTCAGCGATCAATGAAGACTGAGGGTAAGGAAAATTCGCTCAACTGACCTGATATTTTGCTAACTGAAGGTGAAAGCGTTGAAAACATTGAAAATATAGACTGATGATTGATCTAGACAGTACATGTAAAAATTATTAAATTCATACACTGATAAAAGTTGTGGTGCTACAATTCCGTAGTCACTTCCGCCTCTTTATATAAAGTAAAGCTCTTAAATAGTTGGTAATATACAAAATCAATTTTGTACCCTTTTTAAAAAATTGTTAATAAATTACGGAAAAGATTAATTTTCAATGATTCTTAAAAATCGGTTGGTACTGCCAGTAGTTTTTCTAAGAAACTATAAAATTTAAAAAGTCGTTTGTTGCAAATGATATTTTCACTTTTAATAAAAATAAAAGTTGCAACATTTAAAAAAAAATATTTTTTTGTGCTATAGGATTTAAAATCAATTATTTATTTAAATTAATAGTATTTTAAAAAATGCATTGATTTGCTTGACATTCTATCGAGCATTGAATCTATTTGAATGTATTTACGCAGCAACAACTGATGTTATGTTTTTCTTCCATACTGAGGAATAGGTTAGGTTCAAATGGAAAGGTAATTTTTTTAACATGAAATCGAGCAGGTCAGCTAGTAAAAATAAACATGAGGTGAATCAAATCTGTCATATGAATCCTTCTAATAATAGTGTACATCTTATTCAAATTAAGAAATATTCAAAAGAAGTAGATTTTGTATGAGTGGCACTTAAATAAATTTGAGGTGGGTGCACAGGAGATTCGGATTTATTGAATTGAACCAAACTGAAAATAAATGTATGTAAAAGTTTCTTAAATAGTTTAAAAAAGAATTCTTAATGTCAAATATCTACAAATAAAAAGTACAACTTACACTCTGCTACATAAAGGAAAAAAAAATTACTGCATAAAGACTGTTACTTAATCAAATCAACTAAACAACCTCGCATCATAGTATAATATGCCAAATGAAAAAAACAAAACAAATGGAATTATTAAAATATAGGACTAGAAAATGTTCATTCTAAACATTTTAAATGTGTTTATTCATTAATTATAAATACTTTATTATATCTCAGTAATGGATGTCAAAATTCTTTTTTTTAGATTTTACTGATCCATTGAAAGAGAAAAAAGAAAATTTTGAATGAAAGGAAGGAAAACACGAAATATATTTCGAAAACATGAAAGGTACCTTGAATCGGTTAATGCTATCTTCTCGCTCATTCAATTTTTGTTGCTTTCCAAAAAATTTATTTTTGATTTCAACTTTTTAATATCTGTATAGGCTACCTGTGAAGGATTTTATTTCCTCCCCCCATTTTACTGCACATGTAACTACTTCTGCGTCTAGAAAACTGCTTTGTTCCCTCCATGCAATCCAAGTCGTTCGAAGCACAGAATCTAAGAAAAGAAGGGACATGAGTGTGTGAAACATGAAAGATAATTATGACACTGGTCTGTAAGTTGCATGAGAGTAACTTGCCGCGGTTAAAAGAAAGAAAGAAAAAAAAGCGCTACGATATTCATGTCCGAGGGATATTATTTCTTCTTTTGCCTGCCGAAATAAAATTGCCCAGTCCATTTTTTCAAAGACAAAATTGTGTTTGGAACATAAAATTATTTTCAATTATTTGAATGAGGAAAGATACAAGAAACTTCTTTTTATCTCTCTCTCTCTCTCATGCACATATCCTAGTTTAGTTTAGTTTAGTTACATTAACATCCCGTTTGAAGCAACACTGCACATATCCTAGAGAGTCACTTTATCTTATATATATGGAAGCCACTTTCATTGAGCAACCTGATCAGTCTCAGTGCTTAATTTGGCTTCGAATAACTTTCGAAGAAATTATTAATAACTTATAGAATAAAATAGATTTCAGTGGTTTTTAAAAATCTGTAATCTTTCGATAAGCTGCAAGATTCAAAAATTGCTAGTGTAACCGGACAACTTTTCCAGCTCGCCACTTAGCGGCCGCTCGATAAAACTTCAATCTGTGGCTCTGGAGTCATAGATTAAACATGATGTTTATTCCCGAGAATTGTACTTTTCCTTAAATGCTTTGTCCTATCATTGTTTTTCGTGTGTTATGTCTTTTAATGTTTCATTAAAAAGATTTAAATCATTTAAGCTTTTTTCCTTAAGAGTTTTGTTTTTCCCTAGCAGGAATAGTTTTTGGCGCCCAACGGTAACTAGTTTTGTTTAAGGTTACAGAAATGACTTCACAACGTGTGGCCCAAATGACTTTACCCACTGAAAACATCCACGTTTAGATTCCATAGCAGCGGCTCGTTTTCCTTTTCAGGTTATTATTGCAAATTTATTCTGTAATTTTCGTAATTCAATCCTGAATTTTATGCAATTTCCGTCCTGGAGTTGATGCATATAAGCCTTCATCCCGAAGCTGTTTTGTTTGGTAATAAATCTTCAACCGAAGAACATAAGTAACTTTTCATTTTATTAATATCATATTTTGTAGCGTATTGCCGTCAATCCTGACGTGTATTGATGTATGAATGAGTGCTGAAGAATTAGTATAAATATTATTGATGCTCTGTTTAATTTTGTATTCATAAGCATTTATAAAAGAAGAAAAAAACACTGTTTTCATTCAAGTAACTATTCATTTTATTATTATAAAATTCTGTACCGTATCGACGTCAATCCTGACGTATATAAAATTATGAATGTTTGTTGTTGAAGAATTAGTATAAATAGTATTGATGCTTTATGTAATTCTGTATTTATAAGCATTTATAAAAGTAGAAAGAATCAGTGTTTTCTTTAAATATTTCCGAACGGAAGTGGCAGGTGAAATTATTTCTTTTATGTCTACTTCTTTCTCTCTCTCTCTTTCTTTCTCGGGCAAAAGATTTTTTTTTTTAATGCAGAATGAAACTCTGAAAGTGTTCACCGGAAATAAAAAGGATTCTTTCCATTCGAGAATTGAGTATATCAGTCATATTAAATTGAAACTAATCATTTGTATTCAAGAAGTGCTGCTGAGTTTTTGTTTTTTAAAAGAAAAAGTACGAATGCATATTCAGTTATTGTTAAATTTTATTTTTGCTTGTATATGTATTTTTTTCAGATGGATTTTTAACGTTTTGAAAAAAAGAATTTTATTTCTTTGTAATTAAAAAATATTCTACTGTTGTATTTTATTGCTTAAATATTTCTGCATGATATTATTATCACCTCTATAATTTTAGCGCAAAGAAATATGAAATTTAATTGAAATCTTATTTAAAGAAAGGGAAATTTCATTACTTTCTAATAATAAAATTTGAGATTGCATTCTTATTTTATTGCAGTAAAGTAGAAATTATAACTATTTTATTGATATTCAGTGAAAGCTTGTATTTAAATTTTGTCTTGTCAACTAATGAATGCATATATACATATTCCTTAATTCTATAAAGTGTTTGCCATCATTTCCTTCTTGCAATTGATTCGCAATATGAAATGAAAATGTGGTTAAGTGCAAATACATTTTTATATTAGGAGTAAAATATATACATTTTTTCTTATCAATTATAACTTTGCAATTGACTGCACCGTAAAAGAACTCTTATAATAATTTAAAGACATTTGATGCTTCAAGATAAGAACTCATTTATACTCCCTCTCTGGTTCCACTTTGATTCATTTAGACCATGATCGTCCTGGCTCAAAGCACAGTTGATGATCTAAAGGCTCTAGCTGTGGGTCTCGGAATGAAGTGACAAGTGATATGACGTTTTTAAACATCAAAGACCTCATCACAAAAAGTGCATCATATGATGCCAACTTCTGTAAAACTCGTCTTATTTTTATACAAAAGAAAGCAAAGGAGAAAAAAGTTGCCGAAGTTAAACGCATCGAAAAAGAACGTGTTTTTGAGTTAGAAAAATTGAAAATTCAGCTTGAAATGAAAAAAAATATATATATCTCAAAAGGAGACAGTTCAGGAAACTAACCAACCTAGAATGGATATTACAAAAGTTGTCCCAAGATTTAACCCAAAAAGAGATGAAATAGGACTCTATTTGATAATATTTGAACGTCAACTAAAATTCTTAAGCATTCCAGAATCAGAATGGATTCCTTATTTGATAAGCTCATTGCCTACTGAGAAAGCAGAACTTATTGCGAGAAAAGATGAGGAAAATTCGCAAGATTACCGTAAAGTTAAAGAAATGCTTCTTAAGCGATACAAATTAACTGCGGATCGTTTCAGACAGTTATTTTCACAACACAAGAAAAACCCAGATATAACTGGGAAAGATTTCTACTTTGAAATAGCATCATATTTTGAGGGCTGGATCACAGAGCTTAACATTAAAGATTTTGAACAGCTTAAAAGTCTAATTATTAACGACCAAATTAAGAAAAAAAAACCCTACTTGATTTTAAGGAGCATTTTATTGATTCATGGGCAGAATGGAATTAGCAGAGAAATTGGATTCCTATGAAAATAACCGTCAAGGTTCTAAAAAATACTCAACTCCAAATAACAAACACAATTTTTGAAGTGATTTCGCAACAACAGAGAGAAGGTCTAAGTCCACTGTGACATCAAGTGAAGATAAACAAGAAAAGACAGCAAGAAATGTATTCTCCAAGAAGACAAACTCTATACCTGAAAGAAGAACTATCCAATGTAATGAATGTGGAACACCAGGATATATACAATCTAAATGTCCTACCTGCTCAGTATCTAAAGGAGAAGTTAAAACGTCTGTAAACAGCATCAATTTATTTACATTTGAATCTCTGACATCTCCTAAGAGTTTAATTAGTCTCAAAATTTGCGGAGTGAAATCCGCTGTATGTGCTGATACCGGTGCATCTCACTCTATTGCTGGAGAAAAGTTATTTCATATGCTACAAAGCAAAAAAGTAAAATTTGAATCCAAGACTATTTCTTTGGCATTCGCTGATGGAATACAGAGTAACGTAGCTGCCTTGACTACGGTTGTAAATCTTGAGATCGAAGGTAAAGTGATACCAACAGAACTAATTGTTTTACCGGAAGCAAACTGAACTCTTTTAGGTACAGATTTTCTTCAGTCTGCTGGAATGCTTCTCGATGTTCCCAATGGTAAATGACATTTCTGTGAAAAACCTCAGATTCAGTACTCTTTTTACAAGGTAACTTCCAATAACGAAAATTGCTTAGTTACTGACTCAAAAGAAAAGATTGCAGAAACGTCCAGTTCTATTCAAGTTCTTAGAAAGCCATTTGCCATAAATCTTCGAAGTGACGAGGGTAAGCATCTAATTAAAGAACAACATAATTGATTAAATAGCTTACTACAAGAGTTCAAGAGTTGCTTCGAACCAGGGGGAGAACCAACACCCTTTAGTGAACACCGTATTTTACTGGAAACAGTCCACCGGTTGCAGAACCACCTTATTGAATGAATCCCGCAAAAAAAAAAAAAAAAAAGGAATTGTTAAAAAAAGAATTGAACACTCTCTTGGCTGATGGCATAATTGAAGAATTTGAATCTCCGTATGCCAGACCTGTCGTATTTGTGCCTAAACCTAATGGTAGCATGAGACTTTGTGCCGACTTTAGCAAACTTAACGCTACTACTGTTCCAGACACGTATCCCCTACCTTGTATGGACGGTTTGCTCACAGAAGCTAAGTCAACAGCCTATATGTCAACCATAGATCTCAAATCAGGATATCATCAGATAAAAGTACATGAAGCTGATCAAAATAAAACAGCTTTCATTTGCCCCATTTGGAATGTACAGATATTTGCACATGCCTTTTGGACTACGAAATGCACCCGCAACTTTTCAACACCTGATTGTCAAATTTATAGTAGGCCTAAAGAAGGTTTTTGCTCTATCTTATTTAGGCGACAATGTTATTTTATTAGAGACTTTTGATAAGCATCTAAGTGATTTACAAGCTGTTCTTGAAAGACTTTTTTTGTTTAAACTCCATGCTAACAGAGAAAAATGCCATTTTGCTTGTGACCGTGTAAAATATTTAGGTCACGGGATAACATCAAATGGAATAGAAGTTGATCAGGAGAAAGTATCCGCTATTCAAAAAATTCCTGGGCCAACTAATGTGAAATAAGTTCAGTCTTTCTTGCAAACTTTTCTTTTCTGACTAAAAAGAATATACAATGGATTTGGGGCCCTGAACAAAGAGACGCATTTGAAACCTTGAAGAAAAGATTAATAACACCCCCATTGTTAAAACAACCAAATGGATCAAAGCCATTTCGAATCCGAACAGATGCAAGTAGTTCTGCTCTTGGAGCCGTCCTTATCCAAGGAGAAGGTCCAGATGAGCATGGTATTGAATATGCCAGTCGTCTGCTTATCCCAGAGGAACAGAATTACTCAACTACAGAAAGAGAAGCACTAGCAGTAGTTTGGACTCTTGAGAAATTTTGAGGTTATGTCGAAAACCAAGAAATTATAATAGCATCTGACCACCTACCTTTGAAATGGCTTATGAGCATCAAGTAGCCATCAGGTCGTTTGGCAAGATGGGCTCTTCAGATACAATATTTTAATCCCAAAATCTAGTATACGCCTGGTAAGTCCAATGTCCGTGCAGACATGCTGTCTAGGCCAACCAATTTAAATGAATATGTCTCTTGTGACGTATTTGCTATATCAGCTGATTTTCCATTGAGAAGGCCTAGAGACATTCGAGAAGAACAGTTGAAGGACGAAGAACTTAAAAAAATAATTGACTGTTTTGAAAACAGTTCAAAAGATGAGAATTTTGCAAACTGGACAAGCCGAGGTTATTTAATGAATCACGGTATTCTGTATCGTCACTCACCTGAAGTAGAAACAGAAGAAACACAACTTGTAGTCCCTGTCCAGGAAAGAGAGAGAGTGTTGCAAGAGTACCATGATGTTCCAACAGCTGGATACTATGGGGCTGAAGGGACTTACAATAATGTCGCCTGCAGGTACTGTTTTTCAGGAATGCGGAAATATATTGTAGAATATGTCAAAAATTGCCCGGACTGTAATCGTTATAAACCGTGTAATCAAAAGCCAACGGGTCTGAGAACTCCAGTTCATGCACAGCGATTTGAAACTTTCGCTATTGATTTGTTTGGACCTTTTCCAGAGACCTCATCTGGTAAGAAGTGGAGTTTTCTCGTAGAAGATACCAGTACAAAATAGGTAGAGTTATTTGCCCTTGAAGTAGCAACATCTGTAAATTGCGCCAAAACTTTAGCCCAAGAAGTCTTCTTAAGATATGGATTCCCACGTTGACTCATCAGTTAAAATGGTTCACAATTTGTCATTGCTGTAATGCAACAAACTTGCAATTTTCTTGGCATTAAGCAAGACCTTATTCCTGTGTATTATCCCCAATCTAACCCATCCGAAGGTAAAAATAGAGATCTCAAACCCCGACTCGCCATACTAGTTATAGATGAACACGACACTTGGGATAAAAAACTACCAATGATTCACTTCGCACTAAACACTGCCAAGTGTGAAACACAAATCACACAGCAGCTTTTTTGCAATTTGGTAGAGAGTTAAGAACAACAGATAATGTCACACACGACTTAAGAGCACTGATTGACAATGATAACTTCGTAGCTGAGATAACCCCCTACCTCAAGCGGTTTGCTCGTTTGACTGCAGAGATTAAAGACCACGTCGAGCAAAAGCAAGACAAGCGTAAAGCTTATTATGATTGTCGACGACGACAAGTTTTCTACAAGCCAGATGATCTAGTATGGGTGACATTACATCCTGTTAGCAAGTCACAAAATAAGAAAAGTCGCAAATTTATGCCCAAGCGGGAAGGACGTTATTTGGTGGTTACTAATCGTTCACCCACAACGATGACATTGCTGACCCACCAAAGCCAGATGAAGTCCTTGGGACTGACCACAGCTCAGCCTTAAGAGCATATGAACTCCCAGTTGCTAGAGACAGTGGAACTGTAGCACCTCTGCGGAGACGTGGTAGACCAAAGAAATTCCGTGTTAACTCTTCGCCGAGACGTCGTGCGAGCCAGAGGCGAAATCTGTAACCAGACAACTTTTCCAGCTCGCCACCTAGCTGCCACTCGATAGAACTTCAGTCTGTGCTCTGGAGTCATAGATTAAACATTATGTTTACCCCCGAGAATTATACTTTTCCTTAAATGTTTGTATAAATTGTTTGTTCTATTATTGTTTTTCGTGTGTTATGTCTTTTAATGTTTCATTAAAAGGATTCAAATCATTTAAGCTTCTTTCCTTAAGAGTTTTGTTTTTCCCTACGAGGAATAGTTTTTGGCGTCCAACGGTAACTAGTTTTGTTTGAGGTTACACAAGCTGATATTTTCATTCTAATTTCAAATAAAATGTAGACGAGATCTATGTATAATATATCTATATTTTTCATTGCTTTAAATATATTGACATTTCTTAACTTTCTTTTAAGAACCTAAATTTACGGAACTGTGATTACTAGACAGGAATTCCTCTAAAATATGTCAAATTCAGTATTCTCAATTTTTTAAATATTTTATTTTGATCATATGTATTTAAGCATTTTTTACTTTATGTTATTCAATTCATTTTATAGTTCTAGAGCAGTACAAAATACCTCGAGATTTTAAAGAATTTTTACGTTTTGAATTCTTCGATTTCGAAAAATAAATTTAATCTGCATCTTTGGGAATTACAAAATAAAATTATCTAGAAAAATAATATGTAGTTATGCCACTTCAGTTATAGATATCTATTAAATTTTGATAGACAATAAATCGTGAATCAAACTGCAAGCAACAAGACGGATCTTCACTCAGAAAATAACTATTTAGAGAAAGCCGACTTTTTCAAGGATAAAATTATCATTTTTATCAAATACCAAATATCAAAAATATCAAAATTTGATTTCGCTGTCAAATAAAAATTCATTTCGTAAAAAGAAAACGAATATTCTTTTCTGTTAAAGAATATTGCAAACCTGTAAAAGGAAAAATGTATCATTACTAAGAAATTAATTCTCAATTTATTAAGAAAAAATGAATGTCGAAATATTGACTGTCCATGAAAATGCTAGTGATTTCAAATATTTGACGTCGGTGATTTTGGAAAGAAATCTTCATTGCTAATTAGAAGATTAAATGAAGTTGAGATATTTTTTGACTGCAAAGAATGTGATTAAGAGAAGCAGTCACCTCGAGAAAACAAATAGAATATAATCGACGTTCTTTTCTTGATTTCGACAATAGTTTCGGCAAACAGTAATATAAATTAGTCATTATGTGCATTTTTGTTTATAATATTATAAAAAATAGTCTCCTTTAACATATACGGTCAATCTTCCCTAATCTTCCTCATAAGAATGAGAATATTTTTCCATATTTAAATATCCCAAATGCGATGATTTTTAAACAATCTCGTAAATTATTTTAAAGTACATCCGAAAGAGTAAGTAAAAAGAGTCGATTAATAAGATTGTAATAAGAAAAAATAAAAACAAAGAAAGTGAAGTATTCAATGGTTTCCAAAAAAATATTCACTTTTCCCACATTTTTTTTCAGAGACTAAAGTTAGATGAGAAACTATTAAAAACTAAGCCAAAAGTGGAATATAATAAAAGTTTTTTCCTTATATTTTCAAATTTAAGAGATTTCAATTTTTTACCTGAAAAATATTTCAGAGATTTGTATTTCTGTCCAGATAACATCTAACTACTGCAAGTAAAAGCATTTTCATCCAAAACATGCAAAAAAAAACTCTTATCTATACTTATAATAAAGCTCAATGTGTGTGTGTGTGTGTGTGTTGGCGCTCTACAGGCCAGACCATTCAACCTACAGCTACCACATTTGGCACGTGTATACCTTGGAGGCCGGGAATGTGCACCTGGGGGTTATTTTTTCGAATTTTTAATTAGAATTGTATTTATTTAAAAATTAAGCGAAATTTTGGCGTGTTTCTGCTATAACTTCCGAAAATATTACCACATAAAAAAGATTTTTACATCAAGTTAAAGATCAAAAATTTATCTTTTAAATGCTACCAATGCTTTAACATCAAAATTAAATTTCTATTTTTAATGAATTTTTAAATAAATATTTTAACTCTATTTTTCAACAATTTCTTTCGTACAAAATAAAAATAAACGTTTCGCATTCCTGGGAAAAAAATAGCTTTTTTCAAAGTGTTGCCATCACATTGATTAAAGCTCCAATTAAAAATAAATTAAATCTTTATGGAAATGAAATCTGCAAAAATATAATTTTCGGCACGTGTCAATAGGAAATGAAACAAATATGAAATATTATTTTTTCTAAGAAATAAATTCAAGAAAAATTATTTTATGATCTTTTACACTCTCTATATTATTAATTCAATAAATCAGTTTTATTTTAAGGCAAATTTTGTTTAATATGAACAGGATATCCATTCAAATCAGGGTCACACAGCTAATTTGTAAACCTTTAGTAAGACACAGATATGCTAAAATTGTCTAAATGGAAAATGATTATATTTTATGTAACTTGATTCAATAAATGCTCTAATAAATAACGAATTTTTGATTTTACATAAAGCTTCTGCTGTGGAAATGACGAATAACAAAATGTTCTTGAAACACTAATATTTTAAATAAAAAGAGTTAATTTCCAATCAACTAAATCCATCACTTAAACTGACTGATTTATGAAAATTTGAATATCACTATTCAATAAAAAAAAAAGGATAATTTTAGATTTTCCATCGATCGTTTCAAAGAAAATACGCCAATCAGCGCGCAGGTTTCTTAAGATTAATTGGCTTAAGATTATGAAAATGTTGAGTTTTTCTAAATTTTTAACATTCAAAACTTTATAAATAAGTCTTAGTTGATTGTGGAAAATAGAAACATTCATTCATTTATTTAAAATTTGGCGTGTCTAGAATATTTCTCAGAATATGATACCTTACTGCATTAAATTTAGATTTCATAATTTTTGAAATATATTTATAATACGGAACAAAGTATTATTATTGATTTCATTTCAATCCTTTTGAAAGCAAAACTAAAAACTGAATTTTATGATAAATCTGAGAAATTTTTGTTGAATTATTCTTTGAGATATTACATAAATTATCAAAAATATTTTGTAGTTCACATAAGACTTAAATACCGAGATATTCTGTTTGCAATACTCATATCCAATAATAATAGTAATAAATAAATAGCAATAAAGATGATAAATAAAATAAAACGCTTGGTTTTATTAAAAAATATCTTTATATTAATTGCAATTTCATCATTTTCACTTTAAATTAAAGTTGACGTTTTACTGGAAATGACAACAAATTAGCAAAATATATAGAGTAAATTCAACGAAACGATCTAAACAAAAGTATAAGTTTGGTATGACTATCAAAATTTGAAGATTAAAAATGTTTTGTTTGAGAATCTATTAAGAGACCAGTTACTTAAAATATTTAATTGAAAATTGTAGCGAGCGGTAATACAGGCGAACCGGCTGGTCGCCAAAGGCGGCTAGTTATTAAATATTTTTTAAAAAGAACTAAAATATGTGGACTTCAGCTAAAATCTGAAATATTTTTCTGCAATTAAAATAATCACAAAATTAGCAAAACAGATAACGAAAAAATCAAGCATGATATAAAACAAATTATTCATTATCCCCCATTATATACAATAATAATGAAAAGGGAAATTAGTACCCCATCTGAAATGTAAAAAATGAGATTTATTGCTAAAATTCAAATTAAAAATATGTAACGAAACTTCAATTTTATTGAAAATAATAAAAGCAATGTGTCTCTAATATTATTAACAATTATATTATTCTCATAATTAGAGGGTCAGTTTCTATTTTATACGGATTCGAAAGTAGCAATAAAGTGAGTAATATTAAGCAAATGAAAATCAAAAACATTCATAAATGCGATTATTTAAAATCCTGAATATTAAAATGATAAATTTGTGATTGATCTAATTGTATAATGTCTTCTTACTACTGTTTTGAAATCGATTACAGTTAAAGTAGGCGATAAACTATTAAAATCATATATGTTTAGTTCGATATGAGAAATTTCAAAGCATATTGCAGCTTAAAGGGCAACATTACAACTTTTGCATTCAAATCTGTATAAACAAAGCAATTCTTTTTTTAAATCAGACATTAACAACGGCAAAAGAAGACGAGGAAATATAAAAAAATACATTTACAAATTATGATTAAAATTAATTTTAAACTTTTTATTAATTTAATTTTTAAAAAAATTTCCCGAAGAAAAATTTATCACTAGAAAGTTATGTTTTGGATTTTAAAGCGACGCAAAAGAGGTCAGTAAATATTTTTGCTCTATCATATTAGTTGATTGAAAATTCTATAAGTTTTAATTAATTAAAAAAATTAATGAAGTTTTGGAAGACTTTATTTTTACTGTCCATTTATTATGCAGGTAGTGACTGCGTGCCAAATTTGGTAGCTGTAAATCTAAATGCCCTATAAGGGTTTTCACCTCTTTTTTCTTCTCTTTATATCTCCAAAATAGTTAAAATATTGAAAAAATAAGAATTTTTAAAAAGAAGGAAACCATAAAAGAATGAAAAGAATTCTTAACTATTAAATAAAATTTTAAGCTAAATTTTTGTCAATTTACTGAATTTTTGTAATATGAAAAAGAAATGTCAAAATGTTCGAGAAAATTTATTAAGCTATGCTTACAAGCAACACAATATTTCTCAAAAGATCTAATTCGTGAGCTAAATGAAATAAGTTCTGGAAAATATAACTAACAGAACCTCGAGTTAAATATCGTACCTTTGTTATTAGGTCTCAATATCAATCCCATAATGAACTGAATTCTTATAAATTTACAATATTTGCAACTTTGTATAGATATTGAAGGTGTTCATTTCAATCGAGCTTTTAAGCACTTCAATTAATGCATTACCAGGCTATGTTTTCAAATTTAATAAAATTGAATCAACTTGTCTTATAATTGCAAATTTTACATATGGAAGCCTGAAACTTTGTGTACTCATAGATGAGTATAAGAAAAAAGTTTCACTAGCTGGCGCATTTTTTTAATGTGGGCAGTATAACAATTTAATTTTTATATTATCCTCCTCTACAGTGGCCAAAGTATTTTCATATATTTGGGCATCTTATAAGATGAAACTTTGTAATTAGAAAAATATATTTAATTGCAGTTATTAAGGAAATAAACGCTTGTTCCACTTTTTGGGGAAAACTTGTATGGATAACATTATTCATATGTTTTAACAAAGGAACAATAGTCTTCAAATTACTTGAAAGCGAGTAGCAAAACATGTTATATCCTCAGAGAGGAAAAGTTTTTTTGACTATAATTTACTATAATAATTTTATTCAAATACTTTAAAAATAAGATTACGTGATTTGAGGGGGAAGGAGGAGGAGGAAGGTTCGTTCAAAAAATTGAACTTCAAATCATTTTCTGAATATGATGATTTAATAAGAGAGAATATTATATTGCTCAGAAAAAAAGTTATAATTATTATCAGTCTTCATAAATTGGAATTGGTGCAAGCTAAAGCAAAAATATATATGATCACGTAGAACTATAGTATAGAACTCAATGACACAATCAAGAGGTAGAGCTAAACCAATTTATTAACTGAACTCAGAACACAGTAACTGACAAATCTTCTGCTTTTATACAAGCAGAGAAAGTTCCAGAATACTCTTCCGGAGAAAGTTAGAAAAGTCCAGAACTCTTGTCTGGTAAACTAAAGAAATGTCCAGTATCTTCTGGAACATGAAAGAAAGGACAACATAAAATCAAGGAATTAAGTATTTACATATACTATTAATCGCATTGTCTCTAGCGGGATTCGAACCCAGGTCTCTTGAACATGAGACCAGCGCCAAGACCATTCGGCCATGGAGATTCGACTGTCTTGCTTCAATGCGGCAATATAATAAAGGAATATGAGAGACATAAAATTGTACAAAATCTAAAGCTGCGAATTTTTGAATCTCGGAGAATAAATGAATAATAAAAAAAAAGAATGAATATTGTTCATAAAATGTCAAATTCTATTGCTCGTATAAATTCAAATTCTATATGCTCATATAAACAAAAAAATTACTTTATTAGACTTTAAAAATTGGTCATGAAATGTGAGGAACCATTTTTTAATTGGATCGAGGACGCAATTTTAATAAGCTGTGCTTTATTCTACTTTAAAGCGTATTTATCAGAAATTTTATTCCATTTTTTAAAGATAAATAAACTATAAAAAATATCTACTGCTTCTGTTTTTTTTAAAATTTTTGTCATTTTTCATTTAAAAACTTCTTAGAGGATTCAAACCCGGCAAATTTTCCTTTTCTCTTTGTTTTAAAAATTCTCTTTTTAAAACAAGCAACAACAAACTACTTTTCTTCTTAAAGTACCCATTAGAATTGGGAAGTAAACGAAGCCTTATCGAATGAAAGTTGCGTGGAATACACTAATCATTCTATTTACCGACAAATTAAGTTAGTTTTTTTTGTTAGTTTATATAGTTGAATAGCTGAAACCAGGATTTAAAGCCAAAGCATACATCCTTTCAAAGCCTAAAAATTCAGTATTCTAATTTAGAGCCATCAAATTTCATCTTTAGGCATTTAGGCATCTTTAGGCATTTTATTTTTTGTTATATTTCTTTTCGATTTTTCTCATAAAATATACATTATGTTTCAGAGATAAGACTTTTCTCAATATGACAACAACATCGATTACGTAGATAGATTTAATAAAATTTAAAGTATTTTTCTATAAAAAAATTCATCATGAAGGTGTGTTGCAGAAAACAATGCTTTTTTCTTCTAAGTAATGCATTGCATAAAAAGTGCAGAAAACTCCTATAATTCTGCTATTTAGATTCAATAGATATATAAAACGTCAATCATACAAGATTCTTCATAACGAAAGGAATTGCATTTTGAAAAAACAATAAGCGACTCATTTTTCCTCTTAAATGCTATTTAATTAAATATAAAAAAATGTATGACTTTCAACTTATTTGAAGTTCTGACTTTCAGTGTTTTTTCTTTGAAGTAACGAAAAAAAATTAATTTTCAGTAATTTAAAAGCAATATTTGGCAGATTCGCATGTTCGAAGTAATCCACTTACATACAAACTTTTAAATTCAATTCCTTTTGAGTTAGCTGTTTGGTTTAATCAAATGTTAGGACAATTTTATTCCTGCTAAAATGATATTGAAAGGTATTGAGATTAACCTTTTTTTGATACTTTTATAATTTTTATAATTATTATCGATGTTAGTTATTCTAAAATTTGATACATCTACAATTCCTAATTTCTATTTTTTAGTGACTATTTCAAATTCTCTTTGACTACATTTCAGTCAGGAAGGAAATGAAATAATTTTTTTTCAATATTTAGTATAAATTGTAACTGTTGGGAATAATATCCAGACAGTCCAAGTATAATTATAGTTTCGTCATCAAAGCATTAATTATGTTAAAACTTTGAAAGGAATTCAAATGCTGATTAAAATATATTGATAAAAAATCTATGTAAAAGAATATTTACTTAAATTTTTTTTTAATATAATGACTAAGAAAAGGTTAATACATTTACGAATAAGACAGTTAAAGCATTCGAATTAAAATTTTGCATTTAACATATTTTTTAAAATATTACCTATCATATATTTGTAATACTTGAATGTTAAAAGGCTGGAACAATTTTTATTAATGGAAATAACTTCCTTTAAAAAGGAACGCCCCTTTGAAACAAATATCCACTAACCGATTTAAATAAGTTTAGATGTTATTTCAGTAGACAGATAACCATCTCTTCATTTTTTTTCTTTGATTAATATAGGATTTTAAATTATATATTTGGGAGATTAAATAATTCTTCTAGTACTGTAATACATTTAATGGTTTTAATCTGAACTGACACTAATTATTTGATTTTGATTGTTAAAAATTCCGAATATTGATGATAAGAGAGCATTTCTAGTATTACATTTAGAAATATATATAAAAAAAGTTATTTCATTTTCAAGACAATATTTTACAAATTATAAAAATTGTTTCACAATTATTCATTTTACATTACGGCTTCCATACTGGAAACATTTTCTGAAATCGAAATATTTATTTAATATCTTAAGATAGGGACTTTTTAAAACATGAATAATATTGTTTAAATTTATTATTTGCAAAGAATACTATTCGTCAAAAATTCATTCATTTAAAAAAGTGAGACATTTCCTTTTGATATATTTTTGAGACGGATTCATCAGTCTCACGAACTCTCCTTTTAATTCCTGCAACAGGTTTCTTGACGTCTATCTTAGCTTCATTCGGCTTACAAAAATGAGTAATATCGGGGAGAGCACTGTTGTATTTTTTTTAAAAACTTTTTTACACTTTTTTGGATTTTTCGTTAAAGCAGCGGCATATAATTATAGTCTTAAGGCTACCATGCTATCGTCGATATTGATATCTATTGGTTTTATTTTTGATTTTTCGAAAATTTCAATAGTATTATTTATATTTAAAATCAGGTCAAGACAACGGAGAAAAAATTAATTTCAATTAATTTTATTTAAACATTCAAAAGAATTCATCTCAAGTGTATATTCTTCCTGTCCAAATTATATGATTCGCTAAATTTCAACACTAAATGTCAACACATACATCTCCTGTATTGAAATAGAAATATTTTCATCCCGAGGATATTTAGTAAATAATATAACAAATAAAAATAAGTAATATGATCTATTCTTAATTTTAAAATATTTACAATTCTTTTATAGGAAATATGAAGTAAGGACAATTTCTATTTTCCTGTTTTAGACAAGTGTTTGATCTATCAGTTTGAAAATTTTAAACAAAACGAAAACTAGTTACTTTTCAGATTTTTTTTTAATTGTAAAGGATCACCAATTCAAAAGTACAGGAGTGTTGATGCAGTCCTGTAAACAAAAGAAACTAAAACTAGGATTAAAAGAACAATATAATTTACAAACTTTGAATAAACTATTAAATTACACAAAAAAGTCAAGACTAGGAGAGAAAGAATATGAATTGCATCAAAAGTTTTTTAAAGTTTATTCATTAATAATATCATATCTCGGAAATGGACTTCTGATTCTTTTAACACAAAAGTTTGTTCTCTTTATTGTGATTTTCTCAATTGTGTGTCTTACTGAGATTCGCTGGAACGAAAATTCTGAATAAAAGAGTAAAATCAAGCGTAGTAATTGCATTATACAGAAATTAATTCAAACATAACTAAGATCAACTCAAACATTAGCAAATTAAATCCCCTTAAATATGAAAGAATAAATATCAGGGATAATGTGCGTTAATCAAATAAATGTGCGTTATTAAAAAAAGATGCTTTCGTGTCATGCCGCTGCGGCCATTCGCTGGCCAAGCCTCAAAACAGGTAAAAGTAAGAGACCTCAACGCAAGCAGAAATGAAAGACCCCAGTCGATGTGGAATTGTTACGGCACACCTAGAACTTTGAGAACTAATGTTGTGATTTTGTCTCTTATATGTTAATATAGTGTATAAATTAAATGTCATTAAATATTTGATATAAACATGAAGACTTTTATTGACCCCAATTCTCTCCACCGAGAAAATTAACAGGAAACTTGCTTTTCTCTCTCTAATTCACACATCCTGGGAGCTCCCATTGTTCTATGTGGAAGGAACAAGCTTAAATAAATCTATTTTAATAATTGTTACAGCTTCACGCCGATAGATGGCGTATCTGTCAAGTACAAAGTTTTTGTTAATTCTTTTTTGTATCTGAACGTAGTGTGTGTAAGAAGGATTCTGAGATCTAGACGTGGCATCCAATTGTGAGTGGTGTCCTAATCTGTAACAGTCTACTTGAAGAAGCACAAAAAATGTGTCCGAAAATAATATGGTGTTCACCGAAAAGAAATGAGTATTATTAAAAGAGAATTACAATAATCAAAGCATGGATTATACGCAACAGTTGACCACTAGGTAAGATCTAATGCTAAATTTGTCTAACATTTAATCCAAGATCGAAGGTTTTCTCGGAAAAAATAGCGACACAGCTCAAGAAGATAATAATGAACATAGATTTAATTGATGTATGGAACTATATAATAAACTGCTGCAATGCTGATTTACGGGGTGAGCATTCACTATTACTCGGGTGGAAGAAGAGTATTACAAACTTATATCAAAACAATTACTATCTGTTTTTAAAAATTAAATTGATTTATTTGAATTCTTTTAATAAATCATCGATTAAAACCTAACATTTTATTGTTATCTCTATATAAAATATGCTTTATCTTTAATTAAATATTAACGGAAGTGATTCGTTCTTTTTTACTAATGCAAATAGACATAATTGGTACTTCGTAAGAGAATCCTTTTTATTTTTGTAAGCATAAAACTACTTTTACAGACAACTGAATAAAAAAATTATTCGAATTTAAAATAAATACAAAATAAGGTTCATCTCAAAATTTTATAATAAATTTTTTAAGGTGCTTCTTGCTATTCCAACCAATACAGGCCGATATACTCCTTAAAAGTACACCTTCATTCGCCAGAGAAAATTTCAGAATTACTACAAAATATCTATGAAATTGTCCACCTTATTTGTTCTTCATTGAAAGAAATTATAACATTTCACTATAATTCAAATTAGAATGCTGATTTTTGAATGTATCCATAAAAAGTTTTTACATTTTCACCATTGCAGTTCATTTTATTTTAATTTTTAAAAATAACGCTTAAAATTCCTTTTTAGCAACCCAAAAATATTATAAACGTTTTTCAAAAATATTTCCTTTTACGGAGAGCGCTATAATCCAAATTGAAATCACAAAAATAAGTGTTCTGAGGCTCCAATGTGGACAATTTATCATTCATTGTCACCTTGTAGGAATAAAATTTGATCAGCATTTTCTGCTGAATGATAACTCCAGTGCTGCTGCTTCTGTTGAGTTAATAATTCATGAAATTACATCTGAGTTCATCCTCAACTTCCAATTATAATATATATAAGAATATTTACTGTTTAGATAATTTCATTTATTTAGTTCTCAATCATCGGAAAGATAAATTCTCAAATCAGTTTTTTTAGCAATTATAACTTATATAGTTTTATTTTGAATTATTATATATTAGATTTAAATTATACTATTTTTATAATTTCAATTGCATTCACAATATTTTATCATTCTTTAGTAAGCAATTTGCAATCAAGTTTGCGTGATGTTTCATTTTATTCTTTTTGAAAGATTTCATTCAAAATATTCTGTTCTATTCAGCACATTGCAGAAAGCAGAAATTGTATTCTTCTCTGTTGCAAGCTGGATTTACTTTAAGTTTTTTTTTTCTCAACAGATTATGAAGAGAAAATGCAAAATATTTGCTAAAATGACAACTTTTCAATCTCTTATAATATCTCACCTTTGTGACGAAATGCCTTGTTTATCAGACATAAAATTTTTAAAAAAATTTCTACAAATTTGAAATTTTGTTTATAAATTACACTTACAATGGAGTGTAATAAATTTCACTCAAATATTTCTTAATCCTAATTGAAAGGATTGAAAAGTAATTTTAAGAGTTGCAAAACAGCAATTGATTCATGACTTTGAAAGTAGTAATATTCTAAATAGACTGATTTAAAATGCTGAATTTCCTTTCAAAGGGCTCAAAATATTGTTTGACTGAACTTCCATTGAGGTCATCAGTTCATAGCAATTTTCCATAATTTTCTAGGAAGATATGAACACAAATTGTTACAAATGGGAAGTGCAAGGCAAGACCACCTTTTTAAAATATCGATATCCTGATTAAAAAAAAAACATCATATCTTTAATCGGCTCAAGCCTTTTCCTTATTAGTAATACAGTATGGATACTAAAATAAGAGAAAATTCGATCTTGAGCTTTGGTGTCTGACTTTAGTTAGAATTTTTTTTTTTAACTTTACAGAATTCGCAAACCGATCGATCTCTCCTTCGAAAATTCAGATTTATTTCGATTTATATGAAAGAGGATAATCTGAATCTCTAAGTAATCATAAATATATCATTTGAAAGACTGATCACTGCAACAGGCCTGAGAAAGATGCACAAGAATTCAAGTCTTCGTCTAGTTTCCGAAAACAACTCACTTCCTTACTCCGCCCTAGAAATGATAAGGCTAGAGGAAGTCCTCTATACTACTATTGGAATGAAAATGGCTCCAGTCATTAGTATAAGTCAAGTATCCAGATAAATATTATAAGCAACAAAGATAAAAATATGAATTGTTTTAACACCTTTACATACTTTTCAACAATCCATTTGGCTAGATTAAAGTAGGATGGAAAACATTTACAGATTTCGGCACTATTAAGTTAAATTATGCAAAGTGTATCTAACAAAATTTTTTTTTATTCTTGTAATATCCGTTAATATAGAGTATCAATATTCTCCATCTTTAAAAAACATCATTATCAAACTGTAAAGATAAAACTTTCGATATTTTCTGATGTTTTTCGGTTTGGCTGGGCCGTCATTATGTGGTAAGCAAGTATCAGCCATTTCAAGTTCCGTCACTGAATTCACTCGGCAAACAGGAAAATATGTAATGCAGGGTGATTACAAATTAAGTCTGAGTTTCAAAATTCTGCAAAAAAAGGGATCACTGGTTCGAATGATTTCAAATTTGAAGTGAATATTTTTGAAGAATGGGAAAACAGTATGGTATAAGAAGGAAGTTCCAAAGTGTATCAATAGATGGCGCTGCAAGCGGCATACTATGCGAATTAACATAAGACACTCATGCGCACGATACAATGTATTTGTTATAAAAACTCGGGATATATGGTGTTCACATCATATTGCATCTGAGCAGCTTGTTATGAGTCTCTCAATGAAGAATCGCACTCTGCTTGTGAAGCTCTTTTACAAGAACGGCGATTATGCGCTAGTAGTTTTAAAGAAATTCCGATCATTAAATGTAATGAAAAAAGGTTGTGGTCCGATGTCTGTCAAGGATCAGAAGAAAATGATTAAGAAATTCGAAGAAACAGTTTCTTTTGAAGTGAAATCTTGTAGAGAGAGGATATCGATTGCTTCTATTTCAGTAGACGATGAGGCGACAACATTGCAATAAGGACTGAGAAGGGGTAAGTAGGCGTGCTGTGCAGGAGTACTTGCCCGATCTTTAGACATGCCTGTGAGCTCGATGCATAAAGTTATACACAAATATCCTGCATTGCTATCCGTACAAAATTACCCATGTGCAAGAATTGCTTCCTATAAGACGCACTTTTGCTCTAGAATTTCTTGCTGGCGTGGAAATGGACAATGAATGGCCATGGAACATTTTTTTGTATTAATAAAGTCCATTTCTGTCAATACTCAACATTTTAGGATATGGGCAACCAATACAGTTTCATTCTGAAAAGGTAATTGTGTGATGGGGGTTGACGGCATCGTTAATTATAGGGCTATTTTATTCCGAAGAAATGGGTCCTGTGGGTCCCGTTAACTGTACCGTACATGGTAAAAGCAATGAGAGACTTTTGCTCAACCAGGTCATTCCAATGTTTCAACAGCATGCAAGTCTGGACAGAATTATTTTCATGCAAGATGGCGCTCCTCCACACATTGCAAAGCCAGTGATGCAACTGCTCAGGGGGCATTTCGGAAATTATAGAATTATTAGCCATCATTATCCGACAGCCTGGATTTTAAAATCACATGATACCAATCCTTGTAGCTTCTGGCTGGGGAGGTTATCTTGAAAATATTGTATTCCATTACCCGATTACAAACTTAGCTCAATTGAAGGCACGGAAGGAAGGAAGGCATTCACAACGTGATTCCTGAGACACTCCGATCTGTTATAGAACATGATGTTTATTGATTTCAACTTGTGACAGAAAATGGTGGACAGCATATTAAACGTATCTTGCACAAGTCTAATGATAATTAACATGTTTTTTATTGTTGCTTTTTTTGTGGTTTTTGGCCTAAAGATAATTAAAAACCGATTTTTTCGATCCAATGTGGTACGACCTTGCCATAGTGGATGGGTTTTCTACTAACAGTGCCACAACTGTTGAATGACTTGGAAGTCATTTTTTCCGTCAAAAAACCGAAACAATGATCTACATTGAACAGTGCATTGGTTTAATGTGCAAATCATGCCAAAACCGTCTTACTTCGTTTTCAAAATGTCATTTGGGGCTGAATCCACTTCCTTTATACCACTAACAGCGGTATCTATCTATACGCTTTGGAACATTTTCTTATTACGTAACGTTTCCCCCCTTCTTTAAGTATATTCATTTCAAATTTGAAGTCATTCTGACCAGTGGCTTTTTTATAGTATTTTGAATGTGGGACTTTAATTATAATCACCCTGTGCTAAGAATGTCCATCAAATATATAGAGGTATGCTTCAAAGGAAACAAGACATTTAGAAGAAAATGTAAGGTAATGGATTGGATTCTAGAAATAAAATATCTTAGAATACCAGATTCTAACACTCTTGGTCGCAGATATTGTGTTCCCGATGATTAATCCCTGAAATATCAACCTTGGCAACCATATGACCGATATTCTGATCATATGATTGTCGATATGAGTTTAATAGCAGTTGGGACAAAACTAATTAGTAAGAAAAAGTCGTTGGATCAATGACCCTTTAACCTATGCGAAAGTTGAGATAAGTTTTCTCTTTCGCTTTTGTGGATGTTGTCCCCTTCTTCATCCTCAAAAACGGAACCCTGAATTCTCCTGGTGAACTCGTTATTCTTAGTTGACAGATCTAGAAAATTTGCTATCAACTGGGAGAAGACACATACGAGACAAAATATTCTTGTCATCGAGATCATTGCCAGGAATTCAAAACTATTATAAACTAAAAGAAACGGAAAGAATAAGCAGACAATTGTAGTGGAATGTCCTTTAACAAAAATTGTCTTTGTATATAACGAATTAGATTTTTTAAAATAAAAGTATATTTAGAGAAGCTACATTTCTTTCTTGCCAAAGAATTTAGAATTTCACGCTACTTTAATATTTGCAACATTAAAAATGCAAAGAAATAAAATGTTTATATAATAATTATTCATTTATGAATAGTAAATCCGAAATTTAAAAAAAAAAAAACGATACAAAATTATACCTTCGGAAAAATTAAATCCTAAAGTTAAACAAAAATCCATACAAAAATTTCAAAATGTCTGGCTTAAAATTTATAGTTTGCAAATTTATTAAAATGAGTTTGTTGTCACGTTTTATTTACTTTACATTATAATTATTACTAATTTTTCAAACATTCATTTAAAAAAATTAAGCTGTTGTGGAAACAAGAAGATGGGAGGAATCAATAATATAATAACTGAAAATAATTTTGAAAGCATTGAAATTAAAAACAAAATTTCGTACTCTTTTCATTGATGAGTTGGCCATCAAAAGAATGCACCTATATAACGCACGCGGATAAGGGGAGGGGGGGGGGGGGTATTTGCTCTGAGAAAGAGAAGCATAAGATCAGAGAAAAAGTTTTTAATAAAAAAAATCGTTAATATTAGTAACATTTTTAAGATTAAACTGCCATCAAAAGTTAAGTCAGCTTAATTAGATCAGCAATAATTTTAGAAAATGTAAAATATTTTTAATTTTTATAAAATTTGAACAAAATGTTTGCTGTTTTGCTCATTTGTCCATATTTGCAAATTATTCTAGAAATATTTCAAATGGTTTCTAAAAAATTGTCATTTAGATAAAGTGGTGAAAATCAAAGCAAGTGTTGAGAAAAGCATCAATGAAAGCTCTGTTTTTGACAATAAAACTCAATTTTATTTTGGATTATTATATTATAAAATGATCAGTCGTGTTACATCCATTTTATAATTATCTCTCCTAGCACATTAGGCATAACCAGTCAACTTCAAAACAGAGAAAAGATCCAAATAATTATGAAAAGATAGAAAAACTAAATTAAATGAAAGAAAATCTTTTTAAAATTACGTTTTGTTTTTGAAATGCTGAATACTATTTTAAACTCCTTAGAAACTTGATTTAATCAATTTAAAGCACAATTTTATTGTTCAATTTAATATAAGTAATATTATTGGATTGGAAGAATTAAAATAAAGTTGCTCAGACTTTCAAAACGATTCAAATTATCTTTTCGATTTAAGAAAAGATAGGATGAATTTTTAAATAAAACAATTACTTATTTTGTTTGATTTGATCTTCATAGCTTTCTCAGCAAAACATTTGAAGCAAATTTTCTTAGACGAATAGCTCATACTAATTTAGATGTCGCTCTGTTCACTTATGCATTATCTTAATTTTTTTTTCTATATTTTTGTAGATAACAGAAAGAGCAGCAAAAATCGAAAATGAATGCACTTAAAAATTTTTCACCATTTCTTGATTCATTGTAAGTATTTCAAAATTTTAATGCAAACCATGCTTTATACTGAATAACCTCCTCAACATGGAAAAATAAGCCAAATCTTCATTCTTGATCAAAAGCAATGGATAAAAAGACAGAATGAAATATTTGTAGGAGCCATGGAAACTGTCTGAGTTTCATTTCAACGAGGAAATATAATGTTGTAAAATGCGCTTCATTTTTTTAATTAATTAAAAATATAAACAAAAGTTACGCATCAAAAAATTAAATTATAGGATATATAACATTTCTGAATTTTAAGAAGATGTAAAAATCATTTTTGTGCTGTTTTATCGTTGGAAGTTATCGGGAATAAAGGAAAAAAATGATCTTAGTCCTTATTAACACGCTTTTATTAATTCTTTTTATGCTGTGTTTGTTTGATTGGTGTAAATCTTGCAAACAATTTTAAATCAACTTCCCAATGAGCAGGAAACTTGAAATTTTAAATATTGTTCAAAACTGAATGATAATGCAATATTAATTCATTTTTTTTTGTCTGTCTATTTGTTTGGTACAAATTTTACAGTCGATTGAAAACTTTCATTACCGACAAATGGCGAAATGCCACATATTTAGCTTATCTGGAACTGCTAAATTTGCAAAATTTCACACACACAAAACTAAAAAAAGACAGACAATAACCATATAAATATAAAAAACTAATATATCAAGTTTTTAAAATGGACTAAAATTTATAAAATAATTTCTCCTAGCCTCATATAGACAGTTCTAAAATTTTAGGAATGCGGATTTTTAAAGATTACCATCATAAATGAGGTAAATATTAGAATGAGGTTAGAAGAAATTAATTTATACTGTCTGTATGAGGTTAGAAG